>JAAOAJ010000391.1:0-11732 GCA_013781345.1 Fusarium coicis
GCAGACGCGCGAGGATCCCTCGACCTATCCTCCATCTCATCTACAGTTGAAGGACAGTGAAGTTCATAGTGGTCGTCGGCCTCCACGAAACTGCACACTCCGGCGTGAAGGCGTAGTTGTTATACCCGCGTGGATGTAGTCCGGCCCTGTGTTGACATTAGCTGGCGGTGGAAGAGGGGAGTCACATTGAAGCAAGGTAAGAGATCTTGCGAAGTCTCCTCCTACAATACCTGACAACTCGCAGTACGTCATCAATTCAAACTTTGAACGCAAGGTTTATATCGGCGGTCAGGGCCTGTGATAAGGTTGAAGGTACAGGGCCCAACAGGAGGAGTTTGTAGCATACTGGAATACAGAAATGAAATGATGGCTATATTTATGTTGAGTGTCCAACGGTGGAATCAGAGACGTAGAGAATCTAGAAATCTACATAACACACAACATGAAAGTAACCCAAGTAACCGCCATGATGGAGCCCTTGACCTTCCCAGCACCGTTACCAACAGTTTCAGTCGCTGTAGCTGCGGCTGCCGTCGTCGTAGCTATGGGAGTTATTGTTGCAGCCGGTTTGGTAGCCTGGACCTCGATGCCCGCGACTACACTCGTTGCTGCGCGGACATAAGAGGTTAATGAGAAGGAGCATTGCGACATGATCTTATCGATATCTATTTCACAGAACGTTAGCTAGAAGATCAATGTCAAACCACAGTTGGATCGCTGACCTTCTGTGTCCTTGCTGTTCTGCACCATGCAGCTCGCGCACAGTCCCATCACACTCTCGACGTCGAAACTCCTGTTTGTGCAAATGCAAGCCGCTTCGATGGGCTCGTCGTCGTCTTCGTGATCAAGGATGACAAGGTCTCGTCTTCTGTCGCTGTGCTTCTCGGGGCCCTTGGGGTCAATGTCGCATGCGTTGGTGAGGTTGACGATGGGTTGGCAGATTGTCTTGCAGGCGGTGGGTACATCATCTGCGCTGAGCTCTTCGGCGAATGCAGTAGGGATGAGGGCAACAAGAGCCGCGAGAAAGATTGTTGAACGCATTGTGAAGGGAGAATGTCCAGTCGGCTGATAGGTCGCTGGTGATGATGCTGAAGGTCTGATTTGGAAGGATGCAAATCGATCTGGGCAAAAGGGGCCTTATTTATGCCAAAGATGAGATCTATCTATAGAGGCCAAAGATCAGCAAGAGACCAAGAAGTTTGTAGATATCGGTAAAGATCAGCCCTATTGGTGGTGTTTCAGGCGTTTCACAAGTTGAGACAAGCATTGCGTCCAAAGATAACTGGAACGCGATGGCATAGGCCACTGAGCTTATCAAAATCGTTAAAAATTATGTTTGAAGGTTATGAAATGCTTTCCAGCAGTTTCTAGTGTTTCAGTAAGACGTTTCGGCGTATCTTGATTTGAAAAGGCTGTTGAAGAGCCGCAGTTATTTTTGGGCGTCTGCAGTGCTACAAACAGCAACTCGTCACACGATCCCCCAAAGCGGACTGGACGAAACATACAGCGTCATGTTCCCATGTTTCCAAACAAAGATTGAGTGTCGGAACATTGCATTAGCCTTAGAATTTGGGATTTATTTAGAATTCAAGTTCATGCTTAAATTTAGGACAGTTCTTAACGGTAAAAATAGAATCACGAATGAAGTCTCGTGAGAGGGTTGAAAACCAATTGGGACTCATTGGTCGGAATCATTGATCCTCCGACTTACGCGTCTTCCCCGCAATTCGAGCAACAAGACCATCTGACCCCGAGACACCAAGACAAACAAAATCCCTCTCGTTTCTATTCTCGCGACTTCTCAGACTGTTGAAAGTCGGCAACATGAAACCCCAGACAGTACTCCAGGCGCTGCTAATCGCTCGAGTCTCTGGAGTCTCTGGGGAACCCTTGACTAGTGCGTCAAACCCCTGTACAAAGACCGTTTGACCGCTAACAATAGCAACAGATTTGACCTCAAGCGGAGACGATGACCCGAGCGTACTGAAGAATCGTGGAGGATGGGTTAACCCGGAGGACTTGGCGCCGATGCCGCAGTGTATCGCGCAACAGGACCAGTCTGCCTGGCTGGATGCCATGACAAAGTGCACTCGCCATCGTTGCACCTCGTACCTTATCTTTTGTACGCACTACCAGTGGCTTACTGAACTGAGCTGTCTGAGCGCTGAGTTCTCACCCCGCATTGTCAAGCGCTATAGCAAATACTGTAGCAGATCCGTCCTCGCCAAGGCGCAACTTCATCACTGGATTTCGACGACAACCGGTAGAAATTGGCTTGTCGACGTTGGAGACACCAACAGCTTGCAAGGCCTTTCACCTAAAAGTCTGACCGATGGGTACACATCCATAGATGTCGCCAACAAAACGCCAGCATGCCTGAGAGAAACCCCGTCCGCCGGAAATAAAGAGACGTTCGACCATGTCATCAGCTCATGCAGCTTCACAGCCACGACACAGCGTACAGGCAATGCAGCTCGTCCATGGGAATATAACCCCCGCCGAAACTCCATGACAGCTCTCAGTTTCGACACTGCAAGCTACGACCTGACCAGGAGTCACATTCCAGTGGGAGAGTATTTCGACAAAGCCTGTTTTTGCAACACTTTTTCCATGTCCCAGCACGAAGAACCATGCTCGACATCAAGCCCCAGGGATCTCGAGGCACAGCAGCGATGGATGAACGAAACTTGCGGATATACGTGGCATGAGCCGGCGCACCTTCAGCCCCGTGACATGATTCCATGGCGATGGAGGATCTACCCAAGATCCCCGGAGGGTGATGCGCAATGCCCTTCTAATGAATGGAAGCTGATGAGTATCGGCTTGATCAATCTGGCAACCTTCTTTGCTATACTACACGCCAAAAAAACACTGCAGACGAACGTCACCAGTCCCCGTCCGCTTTTCTACAATCCTGCGAGATGGATCTTGGGAGGAGTTCTTCTCGGTTGCATCCACCTGCTCGCCAATTTAGCCAATGCAGCTATCATCCAGTACACCCCTGGCTACAAAGATATTCCTGCCGTACAGCTCATGTTGCTTTGGTGCTCACTCCCTCGCCTTAGTTGGCTTCCCATCTCGTCTCACGGCACCAAGAACCCCGAATTTCAGGACATGACCTCCTCAATGTCTGCAATGTTTGCGGAAGCGATTCTCCAAGCCTTCTCATTCTATTACATGTGTTTGACGGTGAACTATGGTCGGATTCATGACTTTTACTTCGGAGCTTTGTCATGGGCAACAAGGTCACCATTTGCTACACTCATGTTTGGCGGTGCACTTGTATGGCTGTTCGTTGTAGCTATGATGGCTGTACCTGTCATCCGGACGATACGAACTCGCGACAAGCTTGGTGAGCAAGAAGATGGTGAGTCCGACGAGGGTGCAAAAGAGTGGTCCAGGCCAAAGGAGGAGGAGGAATGTCTGTTGCCAAAGTCACAAGCGCGATCTGAAGGTCACAACTATGGCACCCTTCCAGCCGAAGTGGAGTACCTTGCTCCATCTATGAGACGCCATTCACGACTTCACATGGTCCTCGCGATGGGAGTACCCCTCCTTTGGGTTGCTCAATGGCTATTCTGGATCGGGTTTATTGGGCTGAGCTCCAATGACTTCTGCCTCCCATCACTAGAAATTCTCACTGGAGTTTGGCTTGCCTCATGTGTAGGAAGCGTGATTATTAGATCTTATCTGTAGCAGGCGTCGCAGGAGAAGTTCCTCATGAAAGACTAAGAGAAATACATTCACTGGACCTTTCTGTTGTAAGTGATACGCCGTCCATAAATTGAAACTATAAACACTTCTCATTCCCAGTCGATATCGTTCGGCTTTGGGGAGCCAGTGAAGCTACAAATGAGGTTTGTCAAGGTGACTGGTTCGTCAAATGTAACGAGTTGTGTGATGACAATTCCACCAGGAAGCTTTGCGCTCCACGCTACCGAGTTCTATGGGTAGAGTAGGAAGACGGCGTCGACATTTTGATAAGAGATAGCTTGTCATTATATTTATGTATACCGTCCCTTTCACGAGAAACTTAATCTTAACTTATGCTTATTATACGACTGTCGAGCTGTTAGCGCTAACCTCAGAGTGGGGACAATTGGTTCTGTGACCTAAGCTGAAAGGCTAGTTGGCAATCCTCGGACTCAGCGACCTACGAAACAAAGAGATTGAAACACGTGGGCACAACGACACAAAGAAATGACCCAGTGACGCTACCACAAACGCCATTCGTATAAGAACATGATCTCAGCCGCACTACCCCGTATATAAAGCCAAGACTCAACAATACTTCATCTTCTATCGAATAATTCACTTCACTGCCCCATATTACACCGTTACCATGGGCCAAGAAGAAATGGGTTTGGAGGTCCTCCCTCCCTCTCCAGGTTACTCGACCCCAGACCAACACCAGGAATTTCTTATGCCAACATCTTTCACCATCCATAAACAAGGCGATTCAGAGGTCAAATTCAATATACGCGGAAACGCCGGGAGCACGCCACTTTCAATCGCATGCACATACAAAAACACAGAAGACGATTTCGAAGCAAGAGTAAATCTCCTCCCACGAAAAGATGAGAACGCATCGCCATTGGCAACAGTAAAATACTCCCGCCACAGCGCTGAGCTCGAATTCATCAACACATCTCCTCCCTCACATATCACCATGTATTACCGTCTCTTGGGCGATAGAAACGCAACGCATTCTTTCAACGTCAACACCTCGCAGCGAACAAGTTTTGAGTGGAGAAATCTTGGTGATGGTGAAGGATGGAAATTGTACATGGGCTCGAGACCTGAAGTGCTGGCGACAGGCGCGCTGAATATGGGGTCTGATAAACCAGCGCGATTTGAGTTTACGGATTTAGAGATGGCGAAGGAATTGGATGAGCAGTGTAAATTGGTGATTGTTGCGTCATGGTTGAGGGTCTGGGATAAAGTTAGGATTCAGTTTAGACGGTCGCCTGATGAGGGGGAAACGGAGATGATATTGTGTAGTTGCGGCTTCTGTGTGATTCTGTAGTATCATAATATTCTTACCGACCTGTAGTTGATTTTGTGAGTTCTTTCATTGACATAGTGGCAATCGTTATACCAGGTACTCCAATGCATAAAACAACTTAGCCCGAGATGGATATCGTTGATCCGGCCCGTTAATATCGCCTGGCTTAACGAGGGATCCTAATAAAATTACAACCAATGAGCAGACACGGAGGCCAATCCGTTCGGCATTCCACTCCTGACGCCGATCGAGATCCAACAAACCCATCTCCCCATGACGCAACAATTCGCAAATCCCCCTTCAACACAACCAAATCCATCAAACGAACCCAACCGAGCACAGAACAAGTACGTGCATTGAGTTATCACCATGAACTATCCTCCGCTTTTACCCCGCGGTCCAACCACTCTCTCAACCGAAGCCGTCCCTACTCCCGCACCCAAAAGACGCGCCGTCGCAGTAGCTTGCGACTCATGCAGGGGCAGAAAAGTCCGGGTACGTCCCTCCCACCCACGTTGTGAACATATGCTTACTTTATATAGTGCACGGGCGAGTTTCCGACATGTGTTGCGTGTGAGCGCCGTGGGGGCGAGTGTCACTACGCTGATATTGCTAAGGACCGTGAGATGCACTCGAATCAACTCAAAAAGAGGGTCAAAGAGCTGGAGGATGAGAACAGAAGTTTTAGAAGTTTGCTTGAGAGTTTGAGGAAGGCAGATGGTAGGACGAATGAGGAAATATTGCGGAGGATACAGGCTGGTGATGATTTTGGGACCGTCGTTGAGCATGCTCGAGATAGCCAAGGGAAACGGAAGAGATCTCCGTCGCCAGGTTCACTGACTAGACAACGGCCATCAGATTGGACGACTATTCGTGGCATTTTACCCGCACCAGTCGCTTCTCCTGCGGCAGTCTACCCCATCGTGCTACCTATTCACGCCCCACCGTCTCCCACTCCCCTTCCTTCACCACCCGTCAATACGCCCACCTCTCCGAAAGATGCTATCCTGGGCCTCTTGACACTCCCTCGAAAAGGGAAACCAGATCTTATCCTGCTCAATGAAGCGTGTCCTAAAGAACACTGCGACCTTCGTTTGAACGAGCTATCCGTCTCGTATTGGACACGTGTACCCATAAGTAACCAGTCCGCTTCAACACTCATCTCCACGTTTCTCGAGACAGATAACTCTGCCGTTGGGTTCATCGATAAGGATTTGTTCCTCACAGATCTAGTACAGCATAACCCGACATTCTGCTCTGCCTTTCTCGTCAGCTCGATACTCTATCTCGCTTGCGTAAGCAACTCTCCCGTCCCCTTGTTTCCCTTTACTAACACCGAAGCAGTTTGCTCACAACGCATCTGATGGCAGAGCAGCCACCCTTGCGCATAGCTTTTTCAACGATGCAGAACGACTATATCGCGCGGAAAGATTATCAGACAGCCTCACGACCCTAGCAGCCATCAACATCTTTAGCTTGGGGTGCTTCACTCACGGAAACGATAACCTGGGCCAGGATCTCCTCTTATCAGGACGTCAGATGGGGAACCGTATGAACTTTTATGGTCTTGATGCTACAGGCTCAGAGGTGAGGGGGTTTCAGCAGCTACCAGATGATCATTCGGAGTCACAAGCTTCTTGGGGGACTTTTAATTGGCTGAAGGATGTGAACTCGAACTTTACTCGGTGATTCCATATTAACTTCCCATAAGGATGTAGTCCCTCGGTATGCTAAGTTTGGATCAAAAACCTTGGCACTAAAATCAGGAAATTTACTTTGCTTATAGACTACATGTTTGAGCATTGACTTTACTTGCTCACCCAGTAAGGGGTATAAAGCCTGGCACCTCTCCTGCAAAGTCCAGCCCAGACTTTAACCTGCCGCTCCCGCTAGCATTCCACTTCTACGCCATCCTTACATGAGAACAATGGCCTCTTCTTCGGATTCAACAGCCTTGCAGACCCCTGCATCGCATCCTCGTCTACCTTTTGACGTCGAGTTCTTGATAATCCGTGATCTAATAGAGGTCTACAAGCACGACGAGAAACGCCTGGCACCTTTGGCCACTGTCTCTGAAGCCTGGCAGCGCATCGTGGAGAAGCTCACTTTGCGCGCCCTTTGGCGTATCCTCTCAAGATGGAAGTCATGCCGTGTTACAGTATAGATGGGTATTGTCTCTAATCGCGAAAGGCGCCTCCCAGCACTACGCTCTGGACCGTTCCCGCACCCTTGACCCACGTCTTGCGGAGGTGCTCGACTTTTGGGTCTATTATTGTCCTTTCTTCATGGGAAGACACTCTGCTAGCTTCGACAGAACTTCTTTCCCGCCACAGGGGGCCACGAGTCTGCCCAACGTTGATGCCATCGCTGAGCTGGTAATTCGGAGAGAATACTACCCAAACATATCTCCAATGACTCTCTATGAAATCATCTCGTCTGCTCCCTGTATTGAATCCATTCATCTGGAGAGATGGTGTTATGGCTGTCGTGTCCACGATGGAAATTGGGATCGCGCTATGTGTCTCTCCTTTCCTACACTTCTTCAATGTCCATAATATCAACATCCTGTAGCTTTCCAGCGGGCAGGTCTTTTAGTCCCGGAATCAGCGAAAAGATTGACCTATTTTGAAGAATTCCATACCCCATATCATCAACATCGTGGGGAAATGGTGCTGCCACGACCAAACAGCACACTTCTGGACTCCATTTCCAACGCCGCAGATCGTCTTGAGCATATCGCTGTCTCCTTTGCTTTCGACGCACAGACACTCTTCCATAGGCTCATGCAAACAGATTTCAAAGCGCTCAAGACTCTCGCACTTACGTCTTCTTTCAGCAATTACTCTGAGAGCCTCTTAGTTGATGCTGCAGAGGCAGTGACGAAGATGCATGCTCTCCAAATTCTAGAAATTTGGAATTTCGAAGCTGGTCAAGCCGACGTTTTCCGGTATGAGAGACTCGATCGATACCAAGGTCGTATCATTTGGCAGAGCACCGAGGACCGCGAGATCTCTTCAGTTGCGGTACGGAGTTGGAAAGATCTGCTGAGGACAGGTCAGAGTGGGCTCGAAGTCACATGTAGCAGTTTTCCAATGGAGATTGATCGTCTTCAGGATCTTCTGCCCCATTTGAAGTTGGGCCCGCAGATTCTTCGTAATTTCACCTAGAGGTAGAGTCAGGCCCGGGAGACTATGGCCAGAGACGTTGGTGAGGAACTCACACCGGACTACCTTTTTCATGTTCCTGTTTTCTACGGCACCACCACGTAATAAAGGTGTCACTGAGTTCCATTGTCCCGACTGATGTTTGCATATTATGTATTAATGACTATACTGACATTGAACATCCAAGACATTGCGACTAATAACATGAATCTCCACATCTAAACCATGCTGCTATGTACTAGTGCCAGAGATCTCCCGTCGCTTAGTTGGGAAGGTTGGCAGGGGTATAAGACTGATCAGGCTTAACAACCTTTCCGCTCTGGACCTGCTTGTCGGTATAAGCAGGCCAGACGATCTGTCGCTTGGAAGAAATAACAGAGAAGGTGGTGAATCCGTTTCCAGGGCCGAACTGGCCGCTCCAGCCAGAGGTGATGGTGAAGTCACCGCACTTGACCGGTCCTCCGTTGCGCTGAGACGCCTTGCTGCCCTTGACGACGTACTTGCAGCCGGTAGCGGCACCCTGGTGGGTGTCGATCTTGAAGTTCCAGGTGCAGGAGCTATCGTCCTTGGCGCAGCTTCGCTGCATGTTCTCGATGGTCCATTGGGGGCTGCTGGCGGCCATCATGTTGACAGCGGGAGCGGGAGCAGCGGAGACGCTGGTGGCCAGGATGGCGGCGAGACAGGCGAGAGAGAACTGCATGATGATGGCTGAGGGAGGTTGTTTGGTGGTTCTGGAGGATGTTAGTGTTTGAAAGGTAGACTTGGTTGAGGTCGCTTACTATTAAGGTGGTTGAGTGTTGGTAGCGATTGTGATTGAAGCGAGTGAAGAGTGATTGAGTTGAAGCTGATGAGAAAACAATTTGCTGCTGGTGTATCTCCATCCTTATATAGTTTTTTGTCTCACGGAATGTAACATTTCAATCATGAGACGATTATATGACCTTTGGCAGTATACGAGTTTGAGGCTCTGAAGTCCATGGCATGACAGATCAGCCACGAGAATCTCGAAGGGTCGATTCAAGCCATAGTGCCGCTCCGCCCGAGGCTACGACCCTGAAATACAACGCTAAATCCCCAAGTTAACGCTTCACGTGGTCAAAAGCAAGAATCTCGTATGGAGCTATAGCCTGATCAGCCCCGAAGTGGTTAGGTACATCTCGTATTTCCCATGAGACGACCAGTTAGAACCGTAGCTATTTTTGGCCACGAGCCTAGTCCCCTTGTAGGCAAACCACAGGGACTTTGAGATGCTGTTCGTGTTGTTCACCGACCATTCCACGCCGTAGATTATTGAAAAGGCTTGTCCCGATGCGTAGCGAAATTGCTATTTCTGAAGACCACGTTCCAATTAATGACGCCGTGGCTGGGGAAGTAGATCGTTTATTTCGGAACATCGGCATCCATTGTGGCCAGGATTCAAGGGTCTCGGGCTTACCCGCTCCCCCAGATTTAGCCTTTGGTGCTACCCTGTGACGTTACAGGTGCTTGGGATTTATGTCACGTTGGCTTATGGATGAGGAAAATGCCGTACAGATTTGCGTTGGCTTCCGAAGCAACTTACAATTGCCGATGGGGGATTTACGGGTCCTTCGGAAAATGAGCAACTTATGGGCAACTTGAGCTGAATCTAGGCAAGAGGGTAGGCGATTGAGGGAATTACCCGACTTGAGCATTTTGGCTGCATCATGCAGGGAGTAACAGGGCCAAAAAGTGTCTCAGTCATAGACAAATTTATCAAGTCACCAGGGCGAAATGAATGTCCACGCATTTATTTTGGGGATCCAGCTTCACCATTTAGGGTTAAGCATATCTAGCAAGCGATTTCTAAGACATGCTCGGCGGAGCCGTGGCTTTGTTTGTGTCTAGGGTGGGCTGCTGTGAGCATTCCAAGACTGGTTCTACACAAACCCGAGCAAGCCGCCCTCACCGCCAGCAAGCTCAACCCCACAAGGTGTTCATAGACTCTTCCAGTCTAAACTTGCTTGTTGGGCGTATGGGTAGTCCAGACTTCTCATAAGCCATGTCAATCATTCTTGCTTGTGCAATGCTGTCCTCATAGTCAACCCAAAGTCCAGAGCCCTTATCCCCGCGAACGTGATTGACAAACTGCTCTAGCAGATGACGATATGACGACCAAAATGGCTCACTTGGCTGATGAATACCGGCGTCTTTGAACGCATAGATCCTCTTGTACTGCTTGATTGTCCATTTCTTCAAGTCTTTCTCAGTCGTGTCATCTCGGATGGTGTACTCATCCACGATGTCAATGCGGTGCCAAAAGGACGATATAAGGAAGTTGCTGAAGCTTAGCTTCCTGCGCTTCCACTTGGTCTGTCCTTTCGGAAGTGACATATCTTCAACCTTGACCTCTTTATGAGACACCGATATGTTGAAGGTTGGGAAAGTGGTGACTGATGCGCGGGCGTTTATCGTAGCGCTTCCAATCCGTCCACCTGGAAATAGAAAGCTTATCTCAGCAGACTCATCACAGAGATCTGCTGGAGGAGGAAGCTTCTTCACTTTGCATGCCGTACACTCCTCAGGCTCATCACCCATGATCTGACGCAGTGCATATATAGGATATGTACCAAGATGAAGCATAATGCCGCCGCCTAAATCATACTCGAACTGTGCATTACCCTTAGGTATAACATACGAGGGCAGCGATGCAAAACTGTCGACAGTCCGTATGTTCTGACTGTCGATCAAGCTGAGAAAGTATAGCCAACTCGGCTGGAAGCGAAAGTGCATTGCTTCAAGAAGAACTGGTGCATTCGGCTGTCGTAACAGTGGTGATCGGAAGAGCATCTTTGCGTCGGCTGCATTGACTGTGGCTGGCTTTTCAATTAGTACATGCTTTCCTTTGGCGATTGCTTTGATGGCCCATTCGTAGTGTAAGTTGGCGACGAGTGGGATATAGACAGCATCAATGGAGGGGTCATCGAGGATAGCTAGAAAGACAAAATTAGCTTAATAAAGAACATTAGTTTGGTATTAGTGTGTACCTTGGTAGCTGTCGAGTACATGAGGAATATTATGCTTTTTTGCATATGCCACGGCCTTTTCTTTCTGGCGAGCTGCTACAGCATGGATCTCAACGTCCGGATGGGATTTGGCTGGGGTGATCAAAGCGGTTGCACTTATGACCAGTCAGTATCACTGCGTCGAATCTCGGAATGACATCGCTAGTTACGAAATGTTTGCTGCACCAAGAATTCCGAATTTGATGGCGTCGGTGTTCTTTGATGGTTCTGGTGGAGAGGAGGCTTGCCAATTACGGCGGAGGAAGCCAACGACTGAGGACATAATGATAAAGGAGTCAATCTATGCAGCAAGAGATTGATGATTATGGAAAACATTATGGTAGTAAATGGGATCTTTATAATATTTCATACCTCAATTGTCGACAAACATGGCTCTTCCTTTGCGTCGTACATCTTACAGGACCTGACCATTTTACCAATCTGATCCTAGCTCTAAACTCCTGTTGGTGTCGTGAATCTGACATTTTTGCCACTTTCAGTATAGCTACAGAAGACTGTAGGAAGCACTGGCCCAAAACT
>JAAOAJ010000392.1:0-23922 GCA_013781345.1 Fusarium coicis
ATCATATATAGAGTATTAAGATAGGAGTTTAATAACCTAAAGATATACCCAGTGTCCCTGGATACTACTCTTAATAAGCTATAAACACTCTCTAATACCCGCAATTAATCCTCATACTGTGGTTAAATATTCTCATATGACTCTAGTAACTACTTGGCGAGAACTCTCACCCTCTTATGCTCCTTAGTGACCCTTGGGGATTATTTGTAGTTGAGGCTCGTGGCTTAGAGCTTAAATTATCAGAGAGGACTTAGACCTTTGGGGGTGACTGCCCTAGGGGAGGAAAGAAAAGTCAGGACCTTAACCCTAAATGATAAAAATCTTTAGGTAAATGTAGCCCAAGCTTAGGGGACTCTTTACTTAGTTTATTTTCATAACTTGTATCAAGGTTCGGTGTTTTCTTGCCCCCCGATACTGCCGTCCATAACGGGAAGCTTTAGGCTACGAACACGGTGAGGAGTGGCAAAACGATATCGGTTTCCTACCTGATCTCCTCAAACTTCATATCATTTGGAGTCTTGCCTCTCAGATATGTCCAATCGAGGTGGCTCGTGCGGCACTGCTAGGTCAGCCATCTGCCTAGACCCTCGGGGTTCCTTTCAAACACAATCAGTAGCTGAATTCTAGCACATTGGATTCGAATGCTAGAAATACTCACACTGTAGCTGTATTATGCCCGAGCATCTGAGTTTCAATATCCCAAGAGCTCTCTTTGTTGATCCAGTCGGGAAGTTCATCATGGCCATTGCCGTCACCTTCACAAATGCCATAGGATAAGCTTGCACGGTACCCCGTAGCAATCCTGAAATCAGCATTCACTACTTCCTGTGCCTATAGCTCGAAGGAGTATTATTTAAGAGGCGTAAGTATTTTACCTAGCAGACCAGAAAAGTAGTAATAAAAGCAACCTATATAAGCTAATAAAGTCGCAGTAAATAGTCTATTACTAGCCTTAATAATAATAATACTTAATTTATATTCCTAATTATTAAATAAATTAAATAATTAATATCTATTATAAAGCCTAATATAATTAGCTATAATAATAATAATTATATTATTATTCTTTATTATAGTTATATTTATATACAAAGTATAAGTTAGCTTTTTTATTATAATATATATTATAAATTATAGTAAGATAGTTTTGGTTTTCTTATATATATTAAATAAATAATATTACTTAAATCTATATATATTAAAAATAAGTATTCGTCCTATATAAGCGTATGGATGACCGACGCGGGCTGTTTTAGCTACGACGTCGACGAGTTCGGAGGGTCATTCGTCTGTTTAAGGTGTTATTAGTACCTCAAGTCTCACCGAGAATACGGCATCTTTTATCCCGATGCCATAATATCTTGGCTTGTCTGGCACTTGTTACCTAGTATCTATCTTCTTCAACCTCTTAAATGCAGTGATTCAAAAATTCTCATAAACTTCCCTGTTATCGATCCGCTTGGGATCAACAAGCAAGGGTATTTGTCTCCAGTCGTTTTTTGACTGCGAATTGATATAAGAACGTCACCATTACTCCGTATTTTCACTCTGTACTCGAAACTAGCAGTCGTTTCATAACTGCAAATGTCTTCCATGATCACAATGCCTTGACAGTTGTTATAGGTAGTAAGACGCTAACGAATAGAGTCTACGAGTGACTGATAAACCCAACCAGGGGTCGCCTTTACTGCTGCAGGGACCACGTGAAGTCGTCACTGAAAACGACAGTAGCACTAGTCTTTCCCGACATGTCGATCTGAAAGTTCTGTTCCCGAATCCCATCCATCATGGTACCACTTTCGCCCTGCTGCTGGAACCAGACGGCAACCCTGTTAGTAGGCTGGATCTCTTGGCTACTCCCATGAGGGAGTTGCTCGGACCCGACGTAAATGGGAGCCTTGGAGCCGCCGATGGTTCTGTAGACAATGGGGGAGGCTCTATCGGCCTGGTTATTGAACTGAAAGCCGGTCTCAGGTCCACCCTCGCTGACGCGGCCTTGATAATCCGGGGTCAAGGTATAGGTCTGGCCAAACTTGATGGAACTGACGTTGGTCATCGCCTGAATACGGGCTGAGCAGCTGGTTAGTGGAGAATTTCAAGTTGCGACATCAATGGCCATCATACCTCCTTGCCTAAAACTGGAATTACTGGCTGCAATGCCATAGTCATCATTCCACTGGAGCAGGATATTAGGCGCAACCTCTTGGTTCTAATCGTTAGTATAGGTCAAAGTGGAGGAGCGCAAAGCCTTACGAGTGCTTGATGCTATGACCTTGAATCCCTCGCCTTCAACATAGCAGGCAAAGCAGAGCTGGAAATTCTGCTGCGCCAAATGCTGCATGGCCCTGGGTCCCGGGATCCTAACTGTCAGAGTGTAGGTGGTCATTTTGAGGAATAAGTATACAAGACTGTTTTTTAAAAACTGCAATAAAAAGTTGTTTATTATTTTCTGTGATCTAAAGACCTCGATGAGGGGAACATAGGCCCCTTTATAGCCAAAGTCCAGTATCCTAGCGAGCTGATCAACTTCCTCAGCATCAATAGTCTAGACTTTTGATGGGAGCTCAGCTGGCCACGTTAATGCAGTCTATTATAGTTCATAACCACTTCCTAGCAAACAAAGATAGATGGGCAGTTGACTATAAGCAGCTTACTGTAGCTATCGAACTTTCCCAACCTATGGCTGCAGTCCTGGTAAGCATATTGAGAGACATGGCGTATACTGTCCAATAGTCTGCTCAGCCTTTTATACTAGTCTTTGGCCCAGACCAATCTCTCAGGGATAGTCCCATTTCCACAGCCAGCCACGATATACCCCGCGCGCCAACTGAGGTTAGACAATTGCCGATGTTTCTGAAGAGCAGAAGGTGTTAAGGAATACTTCCGCATCCACGGTTTTAATGCGGTGGTCTATGTACTCTTTAACAGGCACAAACTGTAACCTCATCCAGTCGTAGCATGCACATGGCATCCATTGCCTCAACGCAATTGAACTCACGATTCTCTGTCCAGAAAATAGAGGCACAAAGTTGTGGATTATTTCTTGAGCATCAAATTGTTGAAACTGTTGCTTTGTAATCCTCATTGAGCTCTCTCCGTTCTCGGCGTCCTTGCGAGCAAAACCAGCCACAATCAGTCCTTCACCTGCCACAGGCACTCGTTCCGCTAAAGCGGAATGCGTTTTGATCCATTTAGAGTGTTCTGATTGGCGGCAGCTTCATCCCCTTTCGGCCATCCACTCCACTCTCGTGGTTCGCCTATCTTAGTGCGAATCAGCAATCTCGGTGAGTGATGAAAAGATTGCGCGGAATACCATGGCTGTTCTTGAGTATCTCGCAGCAATCTGCTGATGTTGAAGAGTTGAGAAGATCTAATGTCGATTTGGCAGTGAACAGTTCCTTATTCTTAAGCTCTTGATGATATAAAGTCATAAGGAAATACTTATCAGAGTTATTCTGAGCTTGATCACCTCTTCCAAGCTTAAACTACCGGGTAGTCTAGCCATGTTAGGTAAAGAAATAGTTTATACTAAATATTTATCTCAACACAGAAGACACTTATAATGCTGAACATTCTTGCAACGATTTTCAAAATGCTACGGCTTATCGATCATAGCAGACAGAGACACTATGCTTACAATTTACATATCGCCTCGCAACGTCATAATCCGGTTTATCCGATCTATCCGCCGTCAGCTGAATCTTCTGCCCTTCTTGTATCGGCCAACCAGAATACGCGTCCTCGCGCGAACTAAGTAGTTTACAGCAAAATCATGAATTTTTTACCAGCCGCTATTTAAGCCGCATAGCAACCATTCCCCCACTGCCTCCGAGGTTCGGCAAGCAATAGCGCTGCCCGACCTTCGAGTCACTGAGCAGAATTTCCAAGGCCTGTCAACAGCGCCCTTCACATGATTTTCGCAAATATTGTTCTTGTGACTCTCCCTCCATGAGATGTTTCGTGTTTTATGGTAACCAAAGGCAAACATGTCGACTGAAGAATGGCTCGATCGGGTGATGCTTATAGAACAGGCTGTCGCCAAGTGCCGCGGAGATGTTGCGCACGCTCAATCGGCGCAGAATGAGGAGGAAATGCGGCTGATTATCACCACAATGTGTCACGATATCATCGGGATCATCGGACGACCACAAGTCGAGAGATCGTTACAAGCATGGTCTGAAGTATATCCAGAATATGAGGGTTCCAAGCTGATAGAGAAGACGAGCATCTACCGCCATTTGGTCAGTGCTCAGGCCCCACATGCAGATTATCATGCTAATAAGGTTTATAGCAACAAAAGAATACGCCTTGGGTTCCCACATCTGAGCGGGAAAATACAAGAAATGAGAATCAAACTGTTTCATTGAGGCCGACCCCTGGGACTTCATCTTCTCCGCCGTCGGTGCAAGAAATGGAGGTTCAGAACCGGGCGGAGAGACTTCGGAATGCCCTTTGCCTCCCACCCATCCGTCGGGCTTCAGCAGACAATATCAACCTATCTCATCCGAGATACATATCTCACTTACCACCAAGCCACCAAAGAACACCACAAGATGGTTCTTACTCCCCTTTCACGACTTCCCCGACAACCCGAAGCAACCGTTCAGAGTCGCCCCGGGTTCTTCCCCCAATCATTTCATTTAGCGACGACATAGCCGAGTCGCCTGTCTTTCATACTCCCCAGAGCAGTCGACGAGCAAGCCAAGTATCATACTCAGCCTCAGATAAGAGTCTCGATCCATTCCAGCCGATTCACTATGATCCAAATCCTCACGAGAAGGCAGCGCCGAGTTTGAAGTCGCAGCCTACTAACAGCATGACAACTGATGGCTACGTCGATCGGAATAATGGTATGTGTCGGATACCGAGTGACAAAAAGGCTGGGACTACATTCTATGAGATTCCAACGCCTTTGGCAGAATATCTTGAGAGGATCCTTGCTGCAGGGGACATGCCATTTACTCTGGCTGGTTTCAGAGACAGAGATAACTATTACAACTGCCCGTTTTGTAGCGAGAACGGAAAGAGGAATTATAAAAGGTCAGGACCTTTTGCGGATCATTTAGTAAGGCACTGGAAATCGCTACAGACATCATAGCATAATATGCATGGCTGGGGCCTAGTCTTGCTGTCGAATGAGAAATAATCGACTCCACTCATAATATTGGCTATTTACATAAACATCTACTCATAACTATCCTCCAACCTGAAGAGGAGAAAGTTCACTCCCACGCGCAAGTCTAAATCTTAGGACGAGTAAGCAAAATCTTGCCATCCTTATCATACCAGATCTTCCTCGCCTTAACCTGTCTCAGATAATCCTTTCCAGAAGTATGCGCATCCGCAAAGAACAGCCACCACTGGCCCCTGTACTCAACAATACTTCCATGCGTAGTCCACCCGTCAACAGGGTCGAGAATCTTGCCCTGGTAGGTATAAGGACCGTAGATGTTCTTGGAAGTGGCGTAGACGAGGAAGTGGGTGTCGCCGGTGGAGTACATGAGGTAGTACAGCTTGCCGCGCTTGTGAACCCAGGGCCCTTCGAAGAATCGTCGTTTGTTGTCCTCTGCTTGAAGGGGCTTGCCTGTCTCCGGGGCGAGGATGACGAGATCGCGGGGTGTTTCGGTGATCTTGTGCATGTCCTTGCTTAGCTTGGCGATCTGAGGGGATAGGGCGTTGGTGCCGTTGGGAGCAGCCTTGTCGCCGAGCCACGACTCGTTAAAGGTCTTGTGATCCTGCCAGGCCTGGAGCTGGCCGCCCCAGATACCGCCCCAGATGAGGTAGGCCTCGTTGTCAGTGTCGACATAGCTAGCAGGATCGATACTGTATGTACCGGGGATCCAGCTCTTGTCGGCCTTGAAAGGACCGCTGGGCTTGTTGGAGACAGCAACACCAATTCTGAAGATCTCGTCCTTGTCCTTGGCGGGGAAGTAGAGATAATATTTGCCGTTCTTGTAAGCTGCGTCAGGCGCCCACATTTGCTGCTTAGCCCAAGGGACATCATCGACTGACAGAGCGACGCCATGGTCGATAACGGGATCTTTTCCATAGATGCTCTTCATTGAGTAGGTGTGATAGTCTCTCATGGCGTACTGAGCGCCTCCTGTGCCGTTGACAACATTGGCTTCGATGTCGTGAGATGGGTAAACCCAGAGCTTGCCCTCAAAAACATGAGCCGAGGGATCCGCAGACCAGAGGTCGGTGATCAGAGGAGGGATATCATTAGTGTCTTGCGCAGCGCAATTGCCGGTCAAAGACAGCAACAATGCTGAAGACAGAAACTTGAGCTGCATCGTAGCGAACTGTGGAACCTAATTCTTAATTGACAAGATTGAATAAGAGCCTGATGAACCAAATTATCGTGGATCGCGGCCTCGTCTTTTATACCTAATTCCCACTGCGTTACCAACTGCCGTGATGATGACCTCAACTAAGTTTGTCCCCTTGATAAATCAGGCTATTCCCCCTGGAAACACTGGGGTTTGCGGGGTACACTCTTGGCACAGGATTGGCCCGCCGGATAAAACAAATTTTAATAGAGTTTACTGGATTGTTTTCTATATAAACTCTTTGTCATGCTGCACCGCGCCCTCAACTAAGCAGCTGGGGGCGACAAAACACACCGCCAAGCGTAAGCCGTCCACGGGAGCGGTTTGTGCCTAAACGGAAGAATTATTCACGTAGTATTTTGTTGATGTTAGTGAGAAAATAGTATATTTGAGTTTATACTTGACCAGGGGATCGTCAGGAATATAGACCAATACGGAAGACAGTGCATGCGCCGTCGTGTCATGGACTGGTGCGCTTAGCTTTAGCCCCGCTGAGTACCAGATTACCGGTCCATTCAGCTTACAAGCAGGACATGGCCTAGGTGCTCGATGCTACGTTATTGGATCTCGCCTCCCATGTTTGCGTAATGCATCTAGAAGGTCAGATACATTGGACCCTGGGAGAGCAAAAAGTCAATATCCTGCTGTTTTACAGTAGAGGGTCGTTTATGAACGAGATGACATGCGAGATGTACCGAAAGATCCGGCCGTACTATCCGGTCGCTGATTGATGCCATGTGAAACATCCATCGAGTCTCAGCGTCAACGATCCCAGATGTAGTGGACCTGGGGCAAATGCTCCGAATGCAGGTATCGTATTCGCCTCAGTAGGGAGGATCAATAGCTAAGGCACAGCACGCGGCGATTGCTTCTCTTGCGGCAGAATTAAAGTAATTGTAGTTGCACAAACATTAATTGGGGGCCAATATGGATAATGGCAATATACATGATACAACATGGGACGTGCTTTAGGCAACCAACCAATATGACGCCTGAGGTATCAACACAAACTTCATGAGCTGATTCCTTGCGGCAAAATGGAATACGTATGCGATAATCCAGAGCCGACCAACCCAAGGCTAAATAGCACCAAAGATGACATACACGAGTCGTCATATGCGTCGCCCTGGCCGTAAACCGGCTCTATACTATTATATCCGTTTCGGTTCGAGAGACACTACTCAGAGACCTATCCCGCCATATCAGCCTCAGTTATTCGAGCGAAGCCAAGAAGATGAGGCACAACTCAAACAACTCCGCGCGCGCCACTCCAGGGATTGGAGTCAGACAGACGCGCAAGCCTTTGAAGATATCATGGACAGAGACAATGCTAGGAGCGGTGCGTCCAAGGAACCGCTGAGGCTCATCATATATAGCTACTTCGAGCATCTCAACCTTCCTCCCCTGCCACCTCCTCTTCCAGGATGTAGTACAAGTGTGCTATTCAACAGGGCTGAAAACCACAGAAACGAGAGTATAAGACCTTTTATGGTGGCTTGCGGTAAGGGTTTGCTTGATGAGGTCAAGTCTTGGACAGAAGATGGGGAACGGATAGAAGAGCTCCAACAATTAGGTCTGCAAGACGGGTTGGTCTACGCAGCGAGGGCGAATCAGATTGACGTAGTGCGATATTTGCTCGATGAAAGATGGACGCCTCTGAATGGTGAAGTGGCGAGAGAAGCTTGTGATAATCTCTCCATCCCGCTATTTGAACTGTGCGTTCAGCATGGGTATCACCCTAATCAGCAAATGCCCAGTCGCGACGGGCATTTCGGGGTTGCCATAAACCATTGCGTCCAAGACGTGGATATCACTCGCCTTCTCCTTGAACACGGCGCAGATCCTGATCTGGCCCCATTCAAGGACGGAAGGTTACAGGACTGGGGAGAGAAAGCCACGCCACCAATGGACCGTACATCAGGACTCGCGCTCGATCTCGCAGTTGAGAAGAGTCCAGTAATCGTGGTGCGGATGCTTCTCGAGCATGGTGCTCATCCACAATACTCACGTCCACTACATGGAGTTATTAAAAGATTACACTGCCATCCAATCCCTGGCGCGCAGGAAGACTGGAAACCTCTGATGGAAATGGCCTTAAATCACGGCGCTGAGATCAACGCAAGAACTTACTCAAGCGGTACAGCGCCGTCAAGGGCTGTCCACCATGAAAACTGGGAAGTTGTCGAGTTTCTCATTGAGAAAGGGCGCGGACCCGTTCGTCAAGACTCCAGCTTCAAAACGCGATTCGCTCGATTCAGCGCTGAAGTTTGAGGATCAGCCTTGGCAGAGGATTAAGGAGGTGAAGGAACATCTGAAGAGTTTGATGAGTGGATCAAAACTGGAGATTGGAGGAGAAGCCCTAGAGGAGGCGAGGAAGAATCCACTGGTGCGGATCATTGAGAAAGTGAAGAGTAGAGATGCGGCCAGGCTAGAGAGTGCTTAAATCGCTGGGTTGGTGAATGCACCGATCCTCTTCATATGTAACGCGCCAGCTCTATAGAAATGCCATTCAATGCTAAGAAGGGAGCCTCAGTTGGTAATGGAGATGATATTCACCTGAACAGAAAGCCAATGAAACCGCGACTGTTTGCCAGCTTCCTCAAATAGCAGTTTCAGCCTTAGCAGACCCGCAGCTTCGGGCGATCTACGTTTGTTTGATCTTAGTGTAACGCATTTTAACGGATCTAGGCCTTCGGGCCGCCTCCGAGTCGAAATTGGTTGGCTAGCAGTACCTAGCTCTACTTCCCTCCCACTAAGAGGCTGCAATCATTCACTAGCAGTTTATAACGCATGAAAGTACTGATCTGTACCTGCGGGGCATCAATCGGTGGCTTTGATAAGGATAATAAAGCTCAATCTCTTCCCCTGTAAGACCTAGTCTAATAAATAGTCCTCGCCACCTAATTTCTACATCCTAAATTTCTCCTCATCCTCACTGTCCCTTCGCGATCGTAAAAATGGCCGACGATTCATCCAAATCATCGACAGACCCTTCCGCCGCCGTCGGTCCCTCCAAAGAAGCGAACAAACTCCTCCCCGAAGAAACAGAACTCGACCAGGATGGCTTTCACAACGATCACCAAGACCACCTGGACATGCAGCGCCTGGGCAAGAAGCAGCAGTTCAAACGAACCTTTTCGCTGTGGTCGTCAATTGGCTTTGTGGCTATTTACATGGCGACGTGGGAATTCGTGCTGATCTCGCTCGCGCCGGGGTTCACGAACGGTGGATATGCTGGTGTTTTCTGGTGTTTTGTCACGACGACCACGGCGTATTCTGCTGTTGTTGCAAGTTTGGCGGAGATGGCTTCTATGGCGCCTACCTCTGGTGGGCAGTATCACTGGGTTAGCGAGTTTTCACCGCCAAAGTATCAAAAGGTTCTGTCCTATGCTTCGGGGTGGATGACGACGTTGGGATGGCTGGCGAGTTTTGCGAGTAGTTGTTACACTATCGCTTTTCAGGTGCAGGCTTGTATTAACGTTACGAAGCCTGATTTTGCGTTTACGACGTGGCAGATTGCGCTGATCATGTGGGCTGTTATCATTGTCACCATCGCGTTCAACACTTGGGGTACAGCTTTCTTTCCGCAGCTCGAGACAGCGAGTTTGATTGGTCATCTTTTGGGATTTTTCGCAGTCATGATCCCTCTCTGGGTTCTTTGCGACAAGAACGACGCGCACGATGTGTTTTTGCAGTTTACTGATCAGAGTGGATGGGATAACATGGGCTTTGCCTACATTTCATCTCAGATCTACGTTCTTTGGTGCTGCTTCGGTTCAGACAGTATCGTACATCTGTCTGAAGAAGTCAAGAACGCGTCAATCGTTGTCCCACGAGCCATCTGGTGGTCATACGTTGGTAACGTCTTTTTTGGGTTCATCATGCTCTTCACCATGCTCTTCTGCATCGGCCCTCTTGACGCCATCATCGAGGCAGACTGGCCCTTCATCGCTCTCTTCGATCGAACAGGGTCTCAAGGGCTGAACCTGTTCTTCAATGTCATCTTGTGGCTTTTGGTCTACCTTGGTAACGTCACGACCCTGGCGACTTGCGCTCGTGAAACATGGGCGTTCGCTAGAGACAAAGGCCTCCCGGGTTCTCAGTGGATTGGTCATATGTAAGTTCTCGCTTCAGGTTCCTTTATCTCCCACTGACAGTTTGCCAGGGACAGGAAATGTCACATGCCCTTCAATGCAGTCTACCTCATGTCCATCGGCGCTGCTCTCCTCAGCCTCATCCAAATCGGCTCCGACGTCGCCTTCACTGTCTTGGTCTCTCTTTCAACACTCGGCATCATGAGCACATACCTTCTTAGCATCGGCTGTGTACTCCTCAAGCGCATCAGAGGTGAACAGCTACCTTCTGCTCGGTGGAGCCTGAGCCGCTTTGGACTGGCGATCAACGCGTTTTCTGTGCTTTACAGCTTGTTCATTGTCATTCTCTGCTGCTTCCCGTTAACTCTACCAGTTGATACTGCCTCAGCGAACTGGGCGCCTTTGATATGGGCTGGGGTTATCATCATCGCCGCCATTGCGTATCTTACGCACGGCAAGAAGGCGTATACTCCTCCGGTGAATTTTGTAGAGGGTTTCAAGTTGCAGGGCGTTGGCCTTCAACAGTCATCGTAGGGGAAGCGAAAAGGTAAAAGGAAATTGTATTATATATCAGTATTAGACGCTCAATCTTGCTATCTCACATTCAGACCTCTTTGATCCCTAAGTCCAGAAACTCTACATTTTTAACGTTTTCCCAGTATTCTATCTCCTCTCTTGGTGCTGTAGTTCAGACGACATATTCTCATTTAGATCGCGTTTTAGACCGCCTGTATACTGAAAACGGTATTTACTTTCGAGGAAAGTTGACAATTTCAAGGTCCGTTGCTTGTACTTCTAAATAGCTGTTGATATGAGTGTAGCTCGGGATGGATATCGACTCATGTTGCAGCTCTGAAAGTCACTGCTATCTTCAGGATCTCATCAGCTGTTTGCATGGTATCTAATAATTAATGCTGGGGATTAGAAGCGCATTCATATTAATAGCTGGCATTACTTTTAAGTTTCATCTACAGTAAGCTGATGTAGTTCTTTATGTCTTTATTACTATAAATTATACTCTCATTTTCTCAAGACTTTATAAATTTTCAAATATACACGGTAGATAAATTAAATCCTTTTAGAAAATTAAGGTCAATTCCAATAGACAGTTTTAGTTATTTATTGTATCTTTCTAGATTACCAGACATCGCCGCTACCCTCCTCTGTAATAGAAGCAAGCATTGTGTCGCGAAGTCTGGTCAAAGCAACCTCCTCAAGGTCTGTCACGCTTGTCTTCTTTTTTTACGACTGCAAATAACTACCCTCTTACTACAATGACGGTCGAAATTATGCGTGCATCCTCCACAGAACAAAGCTCCTTACAGACTTTTTTAGCCAGTGTCTTTGATCAACAAAGTGTGACGGTCAAGGTACAGGAGTTTCTCTAAGCCCAAGACGAATAAAGGCACTGATTACATTCAGTGGGACCGAGGAAAGTTCCATTGTAAGCTTCCCAGACGCCTTACCGAGGTTAGTAAGCCACACCCTGGGAGTGGTTTATATCTAATACAAAAAGGATAAAAGGATCAGGACAGAAGAAGCCGTGACAATGGGAATTCAATGATGATGTGGCCGTAAACATGAAAAAGCAAAACTAATACTTCAATTCAACTTGCACTTGAGCAGACACGCTGTATATCTTAAGTCTTTTACCGGTGACCTTGATATAATATCAAGAAGTGCGTCTATTTATAAGTACTTTATAGTAATATTAGATATTCTAGAAAATAAAAAATATAATTACATATAACTTGTAGATTACTCTTTTCTTTATAGGATTAACTTATGTATTTATTAATAGTATATTTATTTTATTTTTAGAAATTTACTTCCTATAATGTTAATTCTACAGGCGCAGAGTGAGTCATATAACCATTTCTAGTAGGTTTCTTTCACGGAAAAACAAGCTATTACACACTCTTCGCAGAATTATTTATACAACGATTTCAACTCCCCGTCACCCGTTGCACTATCGCACAACACTATCGTGTCAACACAGCCATAGTCTAGGGGTTATCGCCCCAAACACGAGAGGATATAAAATCCACTTTGTGTTCCAGACACAGGTCATAGTCTCATCGGGAAACATGATAAACGGCAATCTCCTCTACTAGGCCAACTTGCACCTTTTGATCAAACCATCATCTTCTTATTAGAGCCTTAAAAAGATTAACTAGGTAAATTACCAAGCAGTATACTGTGAAAATGAATTCAGTGAAGTATTTAAATTTTGAAATAAACTGGTTGATATAATACAGGGATTCTTAAATAAAAGGATTTATATTTAATAATAGACTAAGCTACAGTTTACTAATACTATTTTAGAAGGCTTTAGTATAGACTATGATAAATAGTACTAATTAAAATAAATAGTTTAATAACGTTAGTATTAATATCTAGTTCTGAAACTTATAGAGATTAATATATTTCCTCAGTAGAGTCCAAAGCTTAAAGGTTCAGGCGCTGGACTTGTTCTCATGTATGCTTATCTCTCGTATATTAATACTACTTTTATAAAACAGTTCTGCCTATAGATAATATATATCATTCTTATTCAGAGAGCATAGCCGCCCAGACATCCATTGTCTGTACCTTACGACCGTTGAGTCCTTCGACAGCTCTTAAAACTCCCTCTCTGCCACTTCTAACCACAATTTTCATTTTAATATCCGCAACATGTTGCTCTATGTCATCCAGAAAACTCTTGCTTTTCACATCCCCAACCTCCCAGCCCCCATCTTGCAGTCCCTCTTGTGGCACAATTTCCGTCTCTCGTTCAACTATCCAGCCTGAATTCTCTGCAATATTCTTGATCTCATTTGGGCTGAAGAGACATCGAATGTTTGCTTCGCTGTCCGGCCTTTGAGCCTCAAGTGTGGCTCGCGTCAAAGCAGCAAGAACATGAGGGATAGCAGTTCGCTCAGATGCCTTCATGGCGTACTCAGCAATGCAGACTCTATTCACGCGTCCCTTCAGCGCTTTGAGCATGCGGGTGAGGGTTTCTGGTGCATCGAGATACCATAGACAGTGCACAAGAACGGCATAATCCCACTTCTTGTCTCCTGTCTTATTTAGAAAGTCTTCAAGTTGGGCCTGCCAGAACTTCACACGCCCGCCCAAAGCGCCTCGAGCGATATGTTCCTGTGCTTGGCCAAGAGTGTATGGTGCACCGTAATCAAGAGGTGCGGGGTCGATGGCGTCCACATGGCCATCTTCCCCAACAACATGCCCCAAGACAACAGTGCATGTTCCCTGACCGCATCCAATCTCAAGAATGCTGGATGCAGCAGGAATCTGGAAGAAGTTGAGGAGTTCAAGCCGGTGAGTTGTTTGATCAATCTCAATTTGCAGGGACTCTGGTGTTGATAGGGAGTGAGACGCTATCAAGGGAGCGATTGACAATGGCAGCTCTTGCCATGTCTCTTGAGATGGTATATGAGCTGTCATAGCGGCACAGAGTCTGTATAAGAAATTTCTAGATGTAAGTATTATGTGGATGAATGTCTAAGAAATTGGCAATGGCAACATTGAGCGGTGCAAGCTTCCACTATTTATAAGCGCCCGATAATCTTACTTGTGACTCATCCGTTATCGAAGACATCAACCTCCTTCCTATACAGGCAATCACCATTTGATACTGACAATATGATTCCAGGACGTTGATGGAATCGCGGCTGAAGAAGATTTGGTCAACAGCGATATTCTATCAGTGGCGCACAAGCTAGCCATACTCACAATACAATGTTGGATCTTGCTGCTTATGCCAAGTCCTTGCAGGACTTTAATCCTTAGATCAAGCTAAATCGCTCTTAAACAGTTCAGCTTGTAAGACTATTTAACTATTACATACCTTTTGGCCCCTTATGATACTATATCTCTTCTTATAGTATTATAAGTAAGATAATATATCCTTACTTATATCGCGTTTTAGATCAGCACTATAAAAAATGCGGTATTTATATTTCTAAGAAGAAAGTATTATTAAGGCTTATTACTAATATATGTTAAAAAGTATTAATATAAGTTTAATTTAATATCTTTAAAGTACTAGATATTATTACTATTTACTAATAGTAAAAGTAATGTATAAATCTTACCTTTTTATTAAGAAACACAATACCTAACTCTAGTACTATAGTTATAGTAGACTAGTATTATAATTAGAAAAGTCCTAGATTAGGATTAAAAGACTTTAGAGTTAACAAGAGAAGGGCCTAGCGTCGCTAACGTTATCATCGTTATCAGGGGCTCAGCATTACCAATAGAATTATCCTGCATTACGAACAGAAGGGCTGACGACGGCCAAGGTATTTGATCAAGGTCCGGTGATACCTTCAGCTTGAAACCCCAATCGAAACACTCTCCTCATGACGCTCTTCAGAATGTGTAGCTCAAAGATTCAGTGATAACTAAAATGTCTAAAGTACTGCCCGTACAAGCAGTGACTGGGAGACCTCAGCAACTGTGAATCACGCAGTAAGTACTGCCAAATTGTAAAGGATTCAGTGACGACTAAGATATTGACAAACTTCAGCCAGGTTCTGACCAGCAACACCCTCGTCTCCCGCAAATAGCCACTTGCCATCCTCCACAGAATACCACAAATATTGCCGACTACACATTGTCGGTTGTTCGTCTCGTTACAATGGCAACTGAAATCGTCCGTACCACCTACGCTGAGCAAAGCGCAATAGAGAGTTTCTTGATCAGCGTCTTTGGTGAAGGAAACGCAACTGTCAAGGTAAGAAGCTCGTTGCAGATGTTCCAGAGGGGCAACAAGGTTGACCAAACAGTGGAAACACAGCAAATACCATTGTACCCTCCCGAGAAATCTTACCGAAGTTAGTGATCACCAAGCCAGTTGCAAATGCAAGCTTATTTTCTAACAGTGAAAGGCCGAAAGGCAAAAGATGGGGGAAACAGCGAACGTGGAACACTATGAACAAACTGAGAGTTCTGGAACCAGCTAGATTGTCTGCCGCCTATAACCTACTACCTGAACCATTATGAAGAAATAACAAATTTCAAATTTGCCAAGTGGAACTTGACTTATTCTCAATAACTTAGGCTCAAGTCATGTTCACACCGTTCAACTCCTTGGGCCATATTCTCAATGATCTCCCGGTACGCGCTAGGCGGATGGTCAACCAAGCGCACCGATTAGAGCCCGCGTCCTCTGACTAGGACTTGTGTCGACCGCAATATTATTCTTTCTTATCCGGGTTCCAGCAGTTTCCAGTGTTTCACCAGTCCATGGGTTGCTAAGAACATACCCCTCCCTTTTCGTGCATTAAGAATATAACATCTGGAAAGTCCAAAAGTTGTCCGGACGATGATCGATTTCCTTGCGCGATAATGACTATCATCTCTTTTGAAACGATATCAAGAGCATCGTGCAAGAAGTCAGAGCAATCTGGAGGTTGATGCAACTTGATGATCCACTTCTCAACGTTAATAAAACACTGAGGCATTCTTTCAGAAGGACTTACTTCAACCACCTCGGCCTTTACCTGCACCGCATATCTCTTTCTATCAGGTCGTCTCTTAAAAGCAAAGAAGATATTGTTATTTGAACCGTTGATGAACATCGTGGTCCTTGCCTGATCAAACTCTTCGACATACCGAGGGCCCCCCAGGAACCAAGTTATTAGTTCCAGAAACAAGCAGCCCAGTGTCCATATATCAAAAGCTCTTGATATGGTACCCCCCTCTATGTGGCATTCAGGAGGGCGGAATCCAGGAACTGGTGCTACCTTGTGATTGGGGAGGTTGGAGCGACATTTGACGCTGTTGAATGTCGACAAGCCGAAGTCTGAGATGACTAGAACGAGTTCATCTTCACCCCTTATTTCTTGAAACAGAGGATGTTATCGCACTTTATGTCCCCGTGTCTGCCATAGCCAGTGCCTCCTCCCTTCTCTACATGCTTCGGATTATGTATGGCTCGGATCGCACCGATCAGTCCTAGGAGTTGGCTGGATATCCATGTCGTCGCCTTGCTGTGCCTTGGAGGTTCATTCTCTTCCAAGTACTCGCTAAGATCACAGATCGCACTAGGAAAAATGAAGCTCCTTTCTTCCCCACAGCTAAAGGCACACAGGCCGGTTACTAGGTGTGGATGCTCGAGTCCGTTGAAACGCTGTAGCATCTTCAACTCCTCCTGGAACTTTGACTCATTGTCATGGCCCGTGTTGTGAAGCGTCTTAATTGCAAACTTTGTACAGTCCAGATTGATCTTTTGCTTGTTTTATCAGCTTCTCCGGTACAAAATCATTACAGTGTTTGCTACTCACACTTGTCAAAAGCTCTTGATAGGAATGTGACGTCGGATGTATGTCAACCTGTATCACCGTTCCAAAAGCTCCCACGTTGTCTGAGGCGTCACCGCAGGACTCGGATGGTGTTTCGCGAGACCGACGCCACGGTTTGCAGACGCCTTTGTGTAGATAGTGCTCATTTAAAGGTTCATCCACTGTTGAGCTGAAATATGGTGTGTCAATTCTCCATTGATACGATTCAAAATATTCTTTCTCCGAGGTCTTCCAGCCTTCGAAGCATGCGATGGGTAGGCTGGGTCCGGTTACAGAATAGACTGCATTGTTTTCAATTCTGATGGGCAGCTGTTGGTCGTTGAACCCTGCATTCACGAAATGCCGAATATCACCGCAGCGTTCTTGTAGTACGAGCAGTGCGAAAACTTTGAGAAATGCCCCGGGAGGAGTACGGTCTGCTGAGGATTCCACCTCTGGCGGATGGATTATGTCCACAAACTTCTCAACGCTGGGGTCGTCGAAGCCATTTTCGGGTCTTTTTAATTTGGCCTTGATTCTTTCTCGACTCAAAATATGTCGCAACAGCTTGTTAGTCCAGAATCGACCATTTACACCCTCCACGCAATAGTCTCGTAGTAGCTTCCCCAGGTCATCATATCTACCTCTTATCGGGACGAGTCCGTTGCCATCATACCTGTAATTCTCCATCGGTACCTTTTCAATGTCAGTAACATCGGTCTTGGGTACTTTCATCTGCTTGTTGGACGTGCTCATCAACATGGCCGAAATATCTTACCACGGTATCTTAAGCCACTTACCATGCTCATTCATATATCCCAGATTATTTTCTCAAGGTAGCATTTGCCCATATGTCTATCGCTTACATGTGTAGCTTCCTGTCAGCGCCTTTTGGAAGTCAAGACGTTGTAGGGGTCTGCACGATGGACCAACTCTGTCCAGGACTCTGAAATCCTCATCGAGGATGCATTAATTATCCAAGCTTAGGCGACAATCGAGTGCTTGGACTTTTTGATTCCTCCCTGATGTGGATAACCGCTTGTCATACGCCATTCGTCTCGAGAGCCACGCAGGCACATTTGACTGGCTTGTGCGAGGAACCTCAAGCACCTGTCACACGTTGCAATGACTCGACATAGCCAGTGACGATAGCCCAACGTTCATGGGCCAAGGAGGGGTAAATTGCACAAGGCGTTTCAAGCACAGCCCCTTTAGCAGAGGTAATAAATGGCATGTATGTCAATCCAAGGCTGGCTCGCTACAACTGTTTCTATCCATTCGAAAATCCTAGCCTTGACTTTTCAATACCAGAAAACATGAATTGGGCAAATGACAATGCGATATGCTGCGAAAATGAAATTAGCAGAGTATTTAAATATCAAGAGAGATCAACAAGCCTCGTACAAGTCCTCTCAGACGGAAGTGTTTGTGTATTTCGAGACAAATCAACTGTAGCCCTCTAACAACCTTCTAGAAGCCTCTGATATGGACAATGAAGAATGCCTCTGATTGTAATAACTGGTTTGACAATGTAGGTGTTACTGTTCACTTGTTCACTGAGACTCACGGCTTTCTAGCAACACCCGAAGCTTGATGGATCTGATTCAGGCCTTGTTCTGGTGTATGTAATCTGCTTACCCATGAACTCCAGAGATTGATAATAGTATCAGTTTATCAAGAAGAATCGGCGAACCAGTTATCGATGCAGTGGAGGGGATGGAATCCCAAGACTGGATTAAGGTCATACGCAAAGCAACGGCCCACCACAAAACTGCTTTTGACAAGAATTTGCGCGGGACCGGCGGTCAGCGTACCCTACGAACACTGCCATTTTTTGAAAGTTGCTTTAAGGATATTGCAAAGAAGTTCTACATACATGACTCGATCAACCGAGTCGTAAGTCGAGCAAATGTTTCTCAGTTCTCGGCCGTCAAGTTACAGATGGGTAAGCATGAGGGCCATGAACTACGCGCCCATGGTACGTGTCTCCTCATCACCGAAGTCGGGTAGCTTCTTACACCGTTCAGTATACAGCGCGCGAACTTCGAATGCTTGGGATGGTGATCTTGCTGTGTCGGCCACATACTTTCCGAATTGCAGGCTCACATTTGCAGTCATGTTTGGTTGCCCGCTGTCTGTCGAAGCAGAGATACTGACACGGCTTGAAACGGCCACCTACGAGATATGGCATCCACTATTGGTCCCTAGTATGCTTGTGGAAATTGAGAGGCGGCGCCATCTACCGATAATAGATGGCACGCTTGATGAAATTGAAGCCCGATTCCTGGAGCTGGACGAACCCGAGTCCCTGCGACACATAACAGAGGCGGAGAAGCTCACTCGTAAGGAGGCTAAGAGATCATCTTGGCTAGATATGCTGTATCTTCGCAATCAGTTGATGAGCTGGAACATGTGCTTGGAAGCGTTCCACGAACATATAGAGCAACTTAGCCGGACAACATTTCGAGACATCAATATCCCCTCTGAATCGGAACCTCAGTCTTCAGACGAGTTTACGTTTCACGGAGATAGTTCTTCAGACTCTGGCGCAGACTGGAATTCCCCGATCGGCAAGTCCTCTTTGGTAAACAGCCAAGAAAACCACGAGACTAACCAAACTTATACAGACGTCACTCCTGTGAACCTTGATGTTGACATGAGTCAAAAGCTGGAGTCAATAAGAAGTCCTAGGTCGCATATGAGACGAACAAGTGCCAAAGTTCAGGCAAGACTGCGGGAGGTTATCAAGGACTATAACGAGAAGATTCGAGAGTGCACAGCTGGTTTTGAAGGAATGGCCATGACGACACAATGGGTGAGTCATGCTTCTGTCTTCTTCTTCTATCCCAGTCCTGTTCCACCTCAAGGAACTTTCTGAGTTTATGCTATGTTGACACACAATCCAGAGCATGTTTTCGATGGGCTTTTTTGAGTGAAACCCCGAAGATGGTACTGTGTCCTTGTTTAAATCATTCTGGGTTTACGCCGTTCTTGCTGCAGGGTTTACAGCTCTTACGCTTGGAGTATGGTGGTATCTCGGAGTCTATCGCCACAAAAGACAAAGAAACCGCTCATCCTCAGCTGGAAGAAGACGATTCTCAAGTCTGAGGCTATTGAACCCTCTAGTAGGCCGGACGGCGAGGGCTTTGCAAGGCAAAATGACTAAAAGAACACTTCCTCCATAACTCCAAAAGGAAGCTGGGGAGGTGTTAAGACGGCCTATAAAAGTGGCGAGGGTATTCATGGGTTTCATTTCAATAATGGGTCACGCGAGATGACGTTAGGTTTTACAGATGTCCCTCGCGTAGAATGTGTAATTGATTGATACTTGAAGCTTATGAGGTCTCAACAAGACATCTCAACATGCAGACCCCCAACTTGGGCGCTACTACGATATCACCATTGAGGACAGTAGTACATCTCAGTCAAGTGATAATGATGGTACCCCAAAGATGATTCTCTTTGACTGACGCTGGATGATATGAATAAAAGTCATTAGTGTATATATAAATATATTATATGCATTCTTTAGATGTTGAATTTCCTATATAGAACACCCGAACCTTTGTATCATTTAACACTGTGGTTCCTCCCTATAGCTAAAACAGACTTATTTCTTATTCGAAACATCTGGTAAAGCTGTTAGCATACAGCATAGACCGAAGCACTATGGGGGGTTTTGCTTACTGAACTGGAAGTGGATGATATCTCCATCTTGAACAACCTGCGGAGAACAACAGTGAGTTTTATGTAATGTGAGTCGCGTTACGGGCACTTACGTATGATTTTCCTTCTTGACGGTACTTGCCAGCTGCTTTGATGGGGCCCATAGACTTTTGTCCTTCGCAGAGATCGTGGAAGTCTTGATAAGCGACAACTTCAGCCTTGATGAAGCCTCTCTCGAAGTCACTGTGGATAGCGCCAGCGGCTTGCGGAGCCAAGCAGCCCCTGGGAATAGTCCAGCATCGGATCTCCTTCTCGCCAGCTACACCCAAGTCAGCATCCAGTTATTCGCACGCAAGGTTAAGACAAACCTGTGAAGTAGTATTGCAGTCCGAGCTTTGTGAATCCTTCAGTGATAATCTTGTCCAACTTTGACTTGACCTTGATGTCCTTGAGGAACTCAGCCTGGGCGTCAGGGTCATCCTTCAAGCTGTGTAGCTTCTCTTCGAACTCAATCGAAAAGGGAATGATATCGCGGGGTGTACCACCATGCTCAGTAACCCACTTGGCAATACCGGGGAGGTACTTGCACTTCTGTCGAAGGTAGTCCTTCATTGTCAAGTTGACGAGGTAAATGACTGGTTTGGTGGTGATGAGCTGGATCTTCTCGTTGATGAGGGCGATCTCGGCAGGTGTCCAGCTTCCATCTCGAACTGGTTGGTCCTTCTCCAGCATCTATTCCATGTTAGTCTTTTTCCCATTTCCCGGTTGTCAGTTGATTTTCACTGACTTCTTTGATCTTGGTTGTTGTCTCGGTGAAAAGAGGCAGCATCTTGTACTTGCCACCAGCCTTCTTGACGATCAGCTCCTCAGCGACGATTTGCTTCGCGAGAATGTCTAAGATCAGTGTTAGTTTTGTTTAGTTAGTGAAAATAATTACATACCGAGATCCTTCTTGCAGAGCTCGCTTTGAATGGTGTCTAAGTGAACCTTTTGTCAGTTGAGTCACTTGTAGATAAGATGCTTGACTAACCCAAATCCCGAACAGGGTCAATCGAGTCGTCGACGTGCAAGACCTGATCATTATCGAATGCTCTATTGAACAACCCATGTCAGCCTGGCTCCTTGCCACTCTATTCGACAGACCTTACCTAACAATATGGAACATGCCATCAACGGCCTGGATATGCGACAAGAAGGCATTTCCAAGACCCTCTCCCTGAGAAGCTCCCTTTATCAAACCAGCAATATCGGTGACCTGGAGATAAGCAGGGTACATAGAAGGAGGCTTCCACAGATCACACAAAAAGTCCTAAATTTCACAAATGTTAGCTAATCCCTCACCGATATTTCGCAGAATCTCTCCTTACATATCTCGCATCAGGAACAGCACATCTCGCCTCGTTAGGCTCAATAGTACAAAAAGGATAATTCTCCGCCGCAGCGCTCTGCTCCGTCAAGAGGTTGAACAAGCTCGACTTTCCGACATTAGGAAGACCGACGCATCCCATCTTCAAGTTCTTGCGAACTCGTCCAAAGGCGACGACATTATCGATAACGGGCTCGATTTTCTTGGGAGGCATTTTTTATCAATATTTGCCAGGTTTTGTTTTTGAGATGTTTTTTGTTGGTGTTTTTGTTTTTGAGAGGATTCTAGGGATGGGATTGTGAGGAAGACTTTTCAGAAGTGGCCTGATAGCCCACTTTAAAGACATGGGTGTAGAGTGTTCTGGCCGGTTAGTCGAAAGCCACGTTGATACGCTGTAACCTCAAGAAAATACGAGAAAATGGTGAATATTGATGTTCAGTGAGCTAATCGAGTACTAAAGAAAGTATCTTATTGAGTATAAGTACAGACACGCCCCAGTCTACTCTCTACAGGGCTTCATATGGCCCTGCGAGGGAAAAAGGCATTCGTGAGGGGTATCACGTGCAGGACCCTGAAGGTTTAGTGGAGGGGCGGAGATGCCGGTAATAAACAGGTCTAAGCCCAACTCGGCTTCGGTTAGGAAGCGAGTCAACGTTGAAACGTGGCCAGCACGGCCACAGGATTAACCCCAGCCACGCCAAAGCCATCTGGAGAGCTAAACTTAGGAGATCTATCCTAAGAGTTGAAAAGCTTCAGTTAAATATAGCAAGACTCGGACGATCTTCGGATCGGACATCAGATCATTCACCAGCAGGTCTCGTAGCAAAGTTGAACCGAACTCTCTAGTCTTATTATTCTAACTAGCACTCTAATTACCAGAATCCATGGGCCAGCCCATTACTTCCAGCACCCCATCACTCCAAGCCAAGACATAATCTCTCCCCCTTCACACCAACCATTACATGCCTTTCTGATCCCTGTCCAAGCCTTTAACAGATTTTGATGAGTTTTTATCGCCTTAGTTGCAGTTGGCGGCTTGAGCGTTTTGCTTGTTCTGGCCACCCTGGTGGTGACGAGCCTCAAGGTCTCGCTTGCAGTTGGCGTTGTTGGCAGCGGCGGCGGCCTGATTACGGTTGGCGCCATTGCGGTTGGCGCCGGCGGCGTTGGCCTTGTTACCGCCCTGAGCTCCCTGATGGTGGCGAGCGACGAGCTCCTCACGCTTGTTGTTCTTGCCGTTCCTGTTCTTGCCCTTGGCGCCCTGGTGGTGACGGGCTACGAGTTCCTCGTCACGCTTGTTGTTGTTGCCGTTGGCGTTACCGTTGTTAGCAGCAGCATTGTTGTTGTTGGCAGCAGCGTTGTTGTTGTTGTTGCAGTTGTTGGCAGCGGCAGCAGCTCCGTTGCCGTTGGCATTGTTATTAGCATTACCCTGAGCGTTGCCTCCCTGGTTGCCCTGGTGGTGACGAGCTACAAGCTCCTCATCTCGCTTGTTGTTGGCGTTGCATCCATTAGCGTTGGCGTTGGCATTGTTGTTGGCGTTCTGAGCCTGGTTGTTGTTCTGGCTGCCCTGGGCTTGGTTGTTGTTGTTCTGGCCTTGGGCCTGGTTGTTGTTGTTCTGACCGCCCTGGTGATGAGGCTATTCTTGTTAGATGAAGTGCTTCCAAGGATATCAATACGACTAACCTCTCGTTTCTCAACGCTGAAGATGGGGAGAGCGAGAGCGTCTGCAGGCAGAGCTGCAGCAGCCATCAAAGCCTTTTTCCTGTTAGCTTCTTCAAGTATCATGAGCATAGTGAGCAACTTACAGCAACCTGTCCAAAGCTAGAGCGAGAAACTCGGCTATCTTGAGAGAAAGCCTGAGCGGCAAGGACAGTGACGACAACGTTGGAGAAATACATCTTGACCTGGAAGTGATGGTGTAGAAGTGATTTTTTCTGACCGGCAGGTAAAATGAGAGTGACGTAGAATAAAAGTTAGGACTAGCCTTGAAAGTTGATGAGAAGAGAAGGAACGTTTGCGTCAAGCAAAGTTAAGCTCAATTGATTGGAGAAGGAAATGTGAGTTGGTTGAAGAATTTAAGATTTGAGCTGAAGATGCTAAGCTTCTTATACTTGCTCGATCTTGGGCATGTTAAGTCTAACTTGAGATGATAACCCCAGAATCTTAGAATAGATCTTCCC
>JAAOAJ010000393.1:0-53556 GCA_013781345.1 Fusarium coicis
TATTTAAATAAATATTAAATTTAAGTAAGAAAAAGATTTTTTAGAACTGTTTCCTAGTAAATGCCTGTAAAATCCAATTGCTCCATTTGCCAACGGTCTAAAAAGTCAAACCCGATAAAGTCCCCATATAAGAATGACTGATCATCTTGGGGTAAAGTCATATCTGCCTGAGGCGGTTGCAAAATAGGCCCATCACTTAGAGTCTGGTCATGGGGGATGGTCTGGATCGTATTGATTTGCCCAGTATCGCTCGTCGTCATTGGGTAGAGCTTGTTCTTAGAGAGTACAATCTCAAATGCAGGTAATGCCCTCTTGATGGCAGGTGTATCTCGGATCTGGTCAAGTGCAAGCATCGTGTGCTGAACCGATATCCGAGCCATTGAGCGGATGAGGCTTGACTCTGCAGCGTCAAGAGCAGACTCTATGTGAAGAGCCAAAAGAGCTGTGATGGTGGTGATGCTAAGAAAGTAATGGTTAGAAAGTCAAAAGTGGTATGGGTCAAAGGAGAGACACATACAAAGTAGTCGGCAACTTTTGAATCGTATTGTTGATCATGACGCGTTTGACGATGGTATCAAGCTCAAATATTGCCGATCTGAAGCGTTGCTGTGCCCACTCACGCAACCCACCATCACTCATTTGCCATCGTCCGCGACGAAGCAAACGACACATGATGCACTCAAAGCGGTAGCTAGTGGTAAGAGCCTCGAGATGGTAGATTTCACCATCTGCAAAATAAGCCACGAGGTGCATCCGTTCGGGAAGTGAGGTTCGCCACGCATCGAGGGGCAGTATTCTCTTGTGAATTTCTTCTGCAGATGGGTTTGAACTTGTCACGACAGACATGACATCCCCGACTGAGATAAATGTCAGATGATCCGTTGGTGCGAGAGAGGGCTGAGACTTACAGATCTGAGCTAACTCGCATTGAGCTATGAGGGACACCTTTTGGGCCTGAGATATCGGTGATAAGATTCCGGACCATTGCTCAATGTCTTCAGTCTCCCAGTCAGCCTCTGTGAGGGGTCTGATTGGAGACGCATTGGCAAGCAGCCGCATGTTCTGCGTGTTGATGAAGAAATGGAAAATATCCCTGTTCTACACCGCGTTAGTCTGGCGTTCAGATTGTGAAGGTCTGGAACTCACATGTAAAACCCACCAGATTCGTCTGTACAGCTTTTGAGATGCGTCGTCACGAAGGCAACTGATATACGTAAGCAATGCCATTGTTTGAAGGCGGTGAAGGAGTCACAACTCACGCATTTTGTACACCCATCTTTGAAGCACGGCGGACTGAGTTGTGAAACCAGTACTGAAAGTCCCGGTCAGACGGATGATCCAGGATGATGGCACCAAGAATCATGGACCCTTGCAACATGGAGAGCGGATCGCCTTGGCAGTGAAAGTCATGGAGGAGTTTGGCCTTTGAGAAGAAAGATGCTTGTGCCGTTGAACGATCTGGATAGCCGCAGCCGATCAAGACATCATGGGTGACATAGAGACTCGCAGCTGCTGCCACAGCATGAAGCAAGAAAAGACAACAGCTTCCTGAGCGATAAATCTGGATAAAATCTGTTCTGTTAAGGACGGGTGCGAAGGGATGCACATAGTCGAAGTATGCTTTGACTATGTTGTCCCTGGAATAACATCAGCTCATTTCATTGGTAGTGGTGAGATGGACTGAGATGGACTTACATGAATCGGGGAGGAGGAAGCTCAAAGACCTTTTTCTTCGCAAGATACTCGTTGTCAACGTCGTCAAGCTGAGGCGGTGGGTCCCAGTGATGTATTTGACTGTTGAAGCTGTCATCTGGTTCATCGTTCGACTGATGATCACTTGCATCTGTCTGAGCCGCCGAGGTGTCATTGACTGTGTCTTGGAGAATATTAAGGTAGAGTAGATCTGCCTGGGTCTGGCCCGGCGGACGACGATCCCTCGAGTGGGGAGTGTCGTTGCGTAAAGAACTGCCAGTATGGCTTGCATGGATAGACTCTTCTACAGGATCAGAATGAGAACTATCTGTTGTCTTTCTTGATACACTTGTTGGGAGCTGTTGCTGTCGTGGCTATGAATGTATGCAACTATTAGCATGGTACAGGCCACATGGTAGTGAACTACAGAGGATGTATCACTGAAGTGGTACTAGGGAGGCGATGAGACAGTGANNCCGACGTTTCCGCGCCGACAAGACACACTCATCCGGGCACTCTCTACTAACACAGCTGCCGCAGGGAAGCCCAACAACAGCAGCATTGCACTTGATCTTGCGCGTTCTACACGGCACGCAAGCCTTGCTAATCTTGGGCGTAGACGAGGCCCGAGACGGTAGAGGCATTGGGGAATTAGATAAACGAGAATAAATACGGTGGATATTTTTTGTTTGTCGTGTAAGATGCCGAGATGAATGGCGGTGCGGGGTTTGGCTGGATGTTGAAGAAGGGTGGAATGCCGCGGGGTTTTGGGCGGTGATATAGTGAGACAATGATAATGCCGTCGTGATCCACTTATAATTACGACAGTGGCGCCTGCAGGAATAACGTGCTGTTCCTGAGCACGCCGAGTGGACACTGGGGAATAAACTGGCGCCCAGAGTCTGCTTTCTAAGCGTGGCTATATTCCCGCCCCAAAACACCGCGGGTAAATCGAATATCGCACGCTGGACGTGTCGCCCCCCTAAACCAACAATGGAAAAAGCAAAAGTTAATATTCGCTCCTTTAAGAGATGGGTGTCACGATGCCATAATCGTACGTCAGTGAGATTGTGTCAGAAACATCACAAACAGCCCTCATTCACTATGGCTATCGATCCTCGACCCAGTTCTCCCTCGCTGTCCTCCGAGACGATTGCCAACGACACAACCGGCAATGATAACAATGTCAACGAACCCAGCGTCGAACCAAAGACACAGGAGCATCAGCATACAGTACCACCTCGACTCTCTCGAATCTATAGTCAAGCGCACCATATCAGCAAGTCTTTCATCGATCAGAACTACCCAGGAGAAGGTACAACACAGGCTCCCTATCGTATCAACTTCCTCCCCGACGATTCCCAGAATGCACAACTGCTCCCCCGATGGAAGAAGTGGGCGTTTGTCCTTCTCCAATCTCTAGCATGTCTCGCGACTACGTTTGCCAGTTCAGCGTATTCGGGCGGTATTAAGCAAGTCATTCGCGCGTTTGGCATTTCCCAAGAAGTGGCTACGCTTGGAATCTCCCTCTACGTTCTGGGTTTCACGTTCGGACCTTTGATCTGGGCGCCCCTGTCGGAGCTTTATGGGCGCAAGAAGGTTTTCTTCTTCACCTTTATGGTTGCAACAGCGTTCAGCGCTGGAGCTGCTGGAGCAGGATCCATTGCTTCTTTGCTGGTTCTGCGATTCTTGACTGGATCTATTGGCTCTGCGCCCCTTTCAAATGCACCGGCGCTGATTGCAGACATGTTTGACAAGTCGGAGCGAGGCTTGGCGATGTGCATGTTTTCGGGAGCCCCTTTTCTGGGACCCGCCATCGGTGAGTTCATATGTTTTGTATTGATCGGACAGGCAACTAACACATTCCAGGTCCTATTGCTGGAGGCTTCCTTGGCGAGACTGCAGGCTGGCGTTGGCTCCACGGGCTCATGGCCGCCTTCACTGGCGTGACCTGGATCGCCTGCACCGTTTTCATCCCAGAGACATATGCACCGTATATCCTGCGCAAGCGAGCCCAGCACATGTCCAAGCTAACGGGCAAAGTGTACATCTCTACTCTCGACGCAGACAAGCCACCAAGCTCGGCTGCCCATCAGCTCAAGAATGCGTTGACCAGGCCTTGGCTGCTATTATTCAAGGAGCCTATTGTCTTCATCACCTCCATCTATATCTCCATCATCTACGGCACCATGTATATGTGTTTTGCCGCTTTTCCCATCGTATTTCAGCAGGGGCGAGGTTGGAGCCAGGGTATTGGTGGCCTTGCCTTCACTGGTATTGTTGTCGGTGTTATTCTCTCCATCATCAGCTTCGCGTTTGAAGACAAGCGCTACGCCCGTGCGGCTCAGAGGAGAGGTGCGCCGATGGAGCCTGAGGATAGACTGCCCCCAGCCATTATGGGTTCTCTTCTTATCCCCATCGGTTTGTTTTGGTTCGCTTGGACAACTTTCCCCAGCATCCACTGGATCGTCCCCATTATCGGTACCGTGTTCTTCGCCTGGGGTCTCGTCCTTGTCTTCATGGCCCTCTTGAACTATCTCATTGACTCCTGTAAGTTCCTTCTCACGCAGCATCCGAGCCTCACTAACCAAGTCCAGACGTCATCTTTGCCGCATCAATCATGGCAGCCAATTCTGCGCTACGATCACTTTTTGGCGCCGCCTTTCCTCTGTTCACAAGACAAATGTATGATGGCCTCGGTGTCCAGTGGGCTAGCTCCATCCCAGCCTTCCTTGCCCTGGCCTGCGTCCCCTTTCCCTTCCTCTTCTACAAGTACGGGCGCCAGATTCGCATGAAGTGCGAGTATGCTGCAGAGGCTGCCAATGTCCTCCAAAAGATGCGGTCTCTTCACGTTACTGTGACAGAAGATGACGCCATGAACGAGGCTGAGGAGATGTGGAGGGCCAGAACGCACAACAGCCACACATCGGCTGCTCATAGCCACGGTCATCGTCAATCTCTGAGCTACACTCGCTCTGCTTGATAGACTAGGCTTTTGGTGTGGTGTACGATGATTAGAGGAGTGGAAAGTAATCAAGCTGAGTGACTTAGGGGTTGTTAGGGAGGTAATCCCAGTTTAGACGTTTCAAGACACGACGTTGTTACCTATTTTGTTGCTTTTTAGATCTGATAGAAATATATTGATAGAGATCGTTATGTTCATAGTAATAATTATTCTCATTTGCCCTTTGCTATTTACTGTAAAGCCACAAGTCTATCCATGGTGGTGAAGCATGAATAACATGTCCATTTACCGAATGCCCTCGTAGAAAATAGACGGGTACATCGACTTTCAGCCTCTGTTCCTGTTACGTTGCCAGGTTATGTTGAAGTTCTTAGTCAACAACCCTCCAAGTATAAATTTCATCCTCCCATGGCTCTTCTTCTACCCAGTCATTCAAAGAATCATATCCATAGTTTCGTCAAGATAGGCCACAGCAACTTCCTTTTCGCGGCCTTTTCAATCAGAGATAATGCAAAGTCAACCCACCTGAGCGAACTCTGCCGCTGGTATCACCTTACTTGTCGGACAACAGGTTACGTCGGCTCTGTGACAATAACACAACTCGGAGATACAACATTGAAAGTGGATTTTAAAATGCCTGGATAAATACTACTGTTGTCGCCAGCATGTGTCTCGTGCTTTTCAACTCGTTCCTGAGCCTATTGGGTGTCCTTGATTCATAATCGCTGTAGTTCAAGACATCGTAGCCTTGGATCATTTATCACATTGAGCTATGACGATACTCGGGTCTTTCAGAGACCGGGCTTGCACTTAACCCCGCCAAAGCAGAGCGCGAGGCTAAGCTTTCAGCTGAAAATAGTCATATCGCCGTCTGAGCGCTCACATCATGAATCCACACTGGCGGTTTAGTGGAGAGCTACCCCTTTCAGTAATAGATCAGATACGCAGGAGAGTGATCGCGAGTCATGAGAAGCAGTTGAAGAGGCTACGTGGTGTTTACACGAGTAATCCACCGGACAAGCTTTAACATGTCCCGAAACTCTAAATCGAACAGCAGGTGACAAAGCGTGCATGGTTAGCTCTGTTCTCTTGTGCTAATGATAGTATCGCAGCCTTCCAGTTCTGAACAGGCAGATGGGGCGGTTCTCGATCTCGCTTCTAGCGCTTTGGGCACCAGCACAAGAGTAATATAAGCTGTTATGGAAATCTGGAGATGTCCTTCCCCGGATTTTGAGATAAACCTCTGTGCGCAAAGGATCAATAAGAAACGCCACTATGCGCTAAGACTGCGCAGCAACCACTAGGTTTTTCTGTCAAGCCAATAGGTTTAGATCTGTTCCTGGGTAGGACTTTCCCTTGGATAGATCTTCGCTCCTTTGGGACAAGCCTTCAGCGTGAGTAGCCTAAGTCTTTGTGTAACTTCAAATGCCGTTTCTGTCATCTGCAGGGTCCAACAAAGAATCCTTAATCATGGTCTGAGCCTAGTCCAACTATCACTCAGGAAAGATCTCCGGACAAGAGAGTCAACAGCGGTTAATAAAGGCCTTTTGAATAACTGGGCCCTGTGGATTGCTGCTGAAACATAACAAGCAAATACCCATAAATGATCTGTTCGTTCAGTTAGCTTAGCACAAGTTCCACATAGGATCCCTAAGAAACATTGTTCCAAGAAGGTCTCGAAATTATGTCATGTTCTTCTCCTTCGTATCTCTATTAGATCTTATGAATACTTCGTCAATGGCTGAGTCGGGCCGACAAGGTATAGGATTTCGGTATTAGTGTAGCCGGCGAAGTAACAAGGACTAGGTCGGTTACATTCATCCGGCCGATCCCGCGTCGTAATTGTTCCATATCTACAAGTACTGCCGAGGCTTGGAGATCTTTGTCGGATGATCTACTCACCGGGAGTGACGACGACTAGGACAGGCATACCAGCCAGAACCAATAAGGAATCAAGGACTTCCCGCAGGAGACCCCTAGCGTCGAGTGTCAAGCCTCATCGGAGTGGAAGCCTTATCTATAAGGGCTCTATACCGGTATTTGTGTGTTGATGTCGTACCGTACCCACGAAAGCCACGTACCAGTATCCCGCTAGTGCACAGACTCCCGTACAGATTGAGATCTGATTGCGGCTGGGTTCGGGTTCACGGACCAACGGGTTTCCCCGTCTGCAGAGACAAGAGGGGCAATATTAGAGTTTGAGCATGACTCAAGACCAACGCATGTTGGGGTACACGACATGTCTGGAACACCTAACTTTCATGCATTAGTTTGACAGATACACTCGATTGAAGGCGCCAATCACGAACTGAGCATATAACAACCTCACCTGACTTGACGATAGGAATTATGGTGATACTATGCTGGTTGCTAGAGAGCTGGTATGTTAAATGCCCGTCTTCATATTTCCGTTTTCATGGCTGTAAGTCTGAGTAATGTGAATCACTTATTATCAAAGAGCAGGGACGAGACGGCATCACGGCACGCCCGGCTGTGGATATGAGTCCTCCGGCTTGGGTTTCAAGGTATGTCCTAGCAATTCGAGTATCCCGCTAGAGACATAGGTTGAGGTCGGGACAAGTAAGATGGAAGCTTGAGAGGTATACGCGTTTTGCATACTTAACTGACAACTCGATAATAACATAAACTAGGAAAGTAAAAGAGCGAGACTCTAATATAGATATGAAGTTGTATTACAGACGCAGTTAGTCTTATAAAAAGCATACTTTATATTCAACTTCTGGTATCGATAAGCAATATCTACACTGCACTTAATTAATTTGGTTACGGCAGCACATTAGACATCAGTAGGTTTTAATGTCTGTTTAAAATCCTTCTATTTTACGCTATATAATTGCAGTAAGCTCTTCGGATGTTGACCGAGTTGCCTTCTAAAAGCCTGTTGACTGAAGTATTATAAACAGCCGACCTGTTCATTCCCCCATAATATCAACAAGCGAGGTTAGTTAATTATCTTGGCAACGCAAGCTGAAATGGAATGTTGTATCTGATATCTCATTTTCTATTTATGCTACGAATTCTGCACAGTATATACACGTTTAACGTTCTGATAAACAGATAGGTAGGAAGCAACTAACAAGTAATGATTATTCAACAGAAACTCACTGTCGGTGGCTTTCTCAGTCATCGATGCAAAAGCATCTACCCTTTCTAGCCTGTTTGTGTTTATCTGTAGTAGCGCATCGGATGACCCTTGGTGCAGTCACCCCAAAAGGTTAGGAATGCGGCGCTCAAAGGCGGCTCCAGGGGCTCCGGCTAGACCGGCAAGTGATTAGTGTGCCGTGGGCTACTGACTAGCGACTTACGGGCCGCAGCCGCCCGGTACAAGTCCCCCCATCCCCTGTATTCCAACAGGGTTACATGCTATGACGGGCAAGGATCTAGGCGAGTCGCGGACTCGCAGTCTAGTCCTTTGTAGACTTTAGTGGGAGATGCACGTAACTTTGTTCAGTGAGGTCATTTGCTGATGATCCTGGCTGGCTGTAGATTAAGCCTCAGACGTCAACGGCGGCCGCGTTGTGAAGAACCTTTGAAGAACCTCGAAGGTTACGAGCGGATGCTCCAGATCGCAGCGGACATCATCTGGGGAAATCCGACTCGTTTGCGAGGATCATTAACAGGCGTGGACTTGACGCGCGCGGTGGAGAGCGGAGTTTAGTTTTGAGTAGCAGCCCGACCGAGGGAAGTTTCCACCCTAGTTATGCCATTACCAGGTTTATCCTCATGACCCATTTGCTTATGTGCATTATAAGCGGCAACCACCCAAAGAACGAGCTGCATTAGTATACGAGCTGCGCGGAATATTTGTTTTTTCCGCGAACACAAAGGGTTCGTCCGCAGAACAAGCTTTCGGCTTTGGGTCCCGCTCAGCTGTGAACGGAGCAACACATTTAGCGAGCGAGCGGTTTCTTTGGAGATGTGTTTTTATTTAAGACAAGTGGGGGTAAGGGCCCTTTTGCAGTCAGCATGACAAATATGACTGTACTGAACCTCTAAAAAAGGACCCAACAAGTAAGTGTCAAAATATGATGATGAGAAGTGAGCGGGTACAGCACCAAGCCATGCTGAAGCGAGAAAGCAAAAAAGTGTGGAAACCGAACGATGAATATCCACTTGAACTGCGAAAACATCGCATTGGGAATTCTCAGGCAGTTTGAGAAGGATTTCGGTTACTTATTACAGTGGGTCAACGGCGTCGATTGACTACAGCCGCTGCATTTTTCTCGCTTATGATCTCTCGCAGCGACTAAGTCAGATTAGAGGTAAACCGAGAGAGAGAGTGCGGCATCGGCTGCGGAAGCCCGGGCCTGAAACAAGCACATCACTCGCATCCAAGCCCGTCTTTAGACTACAGTAGCTCATCTTGCTTACTCTTTTTAGTGTCAAAACAGCAAGACGTGACTGTAGGGCTGAGGCGCCGTTTTGATCCTTCTACAGTCACGCCTCTGTAACCTTGATAACGCGCCGCCACATCTCACGCCCTAACCCCCTTGTCAACGCCGGTACCCAAAACGTTCGTTCTTGAGATTACGCATGCAGAGGGCACGTTGTTCAAAGCTAAACAGGTGCCGACTCTACGCAACCCCGCGTGCTCGTTAAGGCTTCCAATGGGTGTGGGCCACTTGCGTGTACGTACCATGACAGCTGCAAGAACGTAGTACGCTCGTCCAAAGCTTATGGCCCATCCTGGAACCTAGTAATTGTGGCTGCATGTCCTGTCCCATCCTGTACTGTCCTGTCTGTTCGCTCTTTTAAAAGGATTCTCTTCTCTCCGCTTTCACGGGACACGGGGATTGTTTGATTTGCTAGGATTTTTCGTCATCGTGGGAGATTTCGCCTGTAAGAAACGCGGGATGCCGTTCACCTTTTGACTGCCTGCACGGAGATGACTGGTAGTCGACTCTATCAGATATAGAATAAAGCCGAAGCACCAGTTTTCTTTTCTTCTTCTCACTTCTTTTGACATATTATACATACTCCATGCCCCATCTCTATCCAGTTCTTTCCAGGATCATCAGGATAACGTTTTCCTTTCCTTTTTACTGCACCACTTTAGACATACACTGCCACCTGCTTACTTGGTTCAAAGATGGCTGGCGACTTTTCCAACAGAGCACCTTGGAAGCGTTCGGCATGTGATCGCTGCCGCGCACAGAAGCTGCGATGTCACCGAGATTCAGGTCAATCAACAGACGCATGTCTTAGATGCCTCAAATCTGGCATCGAATGTGTCACCAGCAAAGCACGTCCAACAGGCCGTCCCCCCTCAAGACAGGTGCAGCCCACCGTCGTAGTTGAGCAAGGTGATACCAGCTCGTCGTCACACACCACAGACTCGTCACCCTCGGCGGGCGGCACAGACATGAGCAACATGATGAACTTTGAGTATGATTTGTCGCTAGACAACATCTTGGACAGCATTGGGATGCAACACTCTGATTTCATGGTCAATGACAATATCCTCGTCGACATCTCCCCCCTGTCGTCGTCCCAATCGACGGGCCAACACAGCGTTGCACAGGCACAGGCACAGACACAGGCACAGACAGTGGACCCCAGCACTATCCAATCCACAGCGACGTACCAATTCAACAGCCTACCGAGTACCAGTTCCATGGACTCTGCCTTGCCCATGAGAAGCGATCATGTCGAGCTGCTTCTGTCGAGGCTGCATTCCAAGTTGTCTGCCCAGCTCTACTCCATCAGATCGTCCCCATGGGACGTAAAGGGTACCCTGAACCTTTCCTTGGCCCATCAGGGTATTGGTCAAGATTTTGAAAACTGCGAGTCCCATCCTCTAGTCCAAGTATCACAAGCTTGCACTGAGCTCGAGAGGCTCTTGTCTGGCCTTCGCGCCCCCGCATCTGCTGAGCATACGCCCTCTTCATTTTCATACACGCCAGCAGTGCCACCGAGATTACGCACAACGCAGCTTCTGATTGCACTTTCGTGCTACATACAAATTGTTTCAATCTATGGTATCATATTCTCAAAAGTATTCGACTACCTCCTCAGCACCTCCAAGACGTCAAATGGCTCATATCAATCATCCCCATTGACTCTTTACATCGGAGGTCTTCCTATTCCTCCCAATGAAACACTATCCGGAAATCTGCTCGTTCACCTCATCGAGCATCAGCTTCACCAAATTGAACAGCTCATGGGCTTGCCGGAGCATTACAGAGTATCCTCTAGAGCTAAAGACACTAAAGATGGAGAATTGGGGTTATTTGGGAGTCAGCACAGTCAGTCTCTGCTTAACGCAGCGATACAGCTTGGAGAAGATAGAGACGGGAACCATGACGACATAAGATGCGTCCGGGCATTAAAGGTAGTAATGCGCCAGATTAAAGATTTTTAGACACCTGTTTCTAGAGGTTCTGGGTGTTTGTTCAAAAAGATTGCTATAGATTTCTAATAGAGTAAAACTTACAAGTCTAGAGATTCAGCTGGCTCACGTGTTTGAACTGGTGACTGTACTGGTGAATTTTCTGGTTTTACTGAATCGTCATGAATAATCATTGTGCCGTGCTCTCTGATCCCGTGGGAGCGTAATCCTGGTTGCCTAGGACTTTTGTGGTGGTGGTGAGAGATGACTCGTGGTGTCAGCATTGTGCGGGATTCGTCGGTGATCTCGGATGAGCTGTTTCAGATTATTGAAGAACAAATATGAAGATATCTGGAGGAATAAAGAATAAACATTCTCATGGAATAAAGAAAGTCGTGTCTAGCGATTGTTATGACACATTATATTTATACCATAGCCTCCTTTGCTGGACCTCAATCACGTTCACATCATCACGTCTCCATGTGATCTTCATCTCAGTCTCCAAATTCCGTTGACGGGGAGTTTGGCTCTCACTGTATTTTCGCCGAAAATCCGCTCGGAAATTAAGCCAGTTGGCTCCACTTGGCATTCAGGAACATGTGAGGCCAACGGGATTAGTAGAGACCAGCGACATTCGAGTCTGCTAAACCCGCGGGCATTAGAGGAACCATGCAGCGTAACGCAAACAGGGATTTGAGCATGTTCCTGTGACAAATGCGATCTGTCATAATACGTCACAACACCCCAATTCCCGTAAGCAGAACATGCCGTGCAAGGATGAAACAAAACGCTCATAGAGTATTATCAGATTCACGTTGTGAGTGCGTTGAGAAGGAATCCTTCAACGGCAACAATCCGAGTCGATAAAATCCTTCTGCTGACTTAACCTGCCGTACTTCCATTAGTCTTGGCTCTGATTACAGCATCTACTGGCCATACGCGAGCTACCGCTTATCACCACGCGTGGAGCTGCAAGGTATGTCCAAGGCACAGCAGAGACTCAGCTTCCCAAAAGGGCCATGACCTGACGCTCAAAGCAAGGCCATGGCAACACCTGCTTAGGAACACGACTTGCCTGTTTTATCAGATCTCTCTTTTGTGCCCGCTAGTCCTGGTTTGGTGGGATAGGTAGTTAATTCCGCGCGCATGCAACGCAACCAAACTTTACCGGCTCGTACCGGGATATGCGCACGCCCCACCACTCTACAGAGTTTCTGGTTCGATTTTGGAAATTCGAATAATATCACCATTTCCCGTAGCTCAGTCGCCAATTGCGCCATACGGACCGAGCCTTCCGATGACGCATTTCGGCCGAAAGGACAACAGGGTCATCATCCCACGCTAGATATGTAGGTAAACCAGGTTTTGAGCGGCATATTGGGCACTCAGCGCTAAAGGATGACAGCAGCGCTGTCCCCGAGTGATGCCGGCACTGAAAAGGGATCGCGATTTCGGAGGAAATGTCATGGCGAGAACTAACGTGTTTGCCAAGGTGTCAGTAGCGGATGATCTGCCGTGCCAAGGTCCAGGTTTATATCGTGACTATCAAGGTTCTGACTTGGCAAGACGGTTTATACGCGATACCGATAACGGCAGCGGCAGCTTTGATCACTGAACAATTTGATGTCCCGGTCTTACGAAAAAGATTCAAGGTGATTGACGTTACGGTATGTGAACTGAGTAATGGCTTTTTAGGTTAAGCTTTAAGCTAAAATTCATTGACATGTGTGAAGCCACAATTGGCCAGGCGGGAAGGCTCTGCGGATCGGCTTGGACGAGGTATGATTTATCATTCCCGCGATAACAGAGTAAAGAATTAATGCCGTCTGCGTTGCTTAAGTCATGACACCTGTTCTTGTTGTTCATGCCACCACTTTAACCCTTAGTGACAGTATTGCTGGTACTACTATGCCACATATTCTTACCAAAAAGTTGTGTATTGCAGATGGTCCAAGTATGTTACCCTGCAATTGCACCACGGATATGCTTTACGGCGCCGCCAAGGCCACACCTGAGGTCTTACTGCTCAGGACGTCTAACTTTTGCGACAAAACTGCAGTGGGCGATATGAACTGGCCTCGTTTGGAGGTATACGCTCCTTATACCAAAGGGGCGGGGAGAAAATAGGCAGGCTAGGCAGGGGTCACAGACTCTAAATCAGACATACCAAGTATAGCACTGTCATATTCAAAAGCCCCTTCTATTTTATATCTATCACCATCGAGTCGAATACATGGTTGCTTCTAGTACACACCCTCCAAGACGCCTTTTGCGTTCAGGAGGGACAGATGAGCCGGGGTAATATCGCTAATTTTGCTGCATCCAGCAAGTCCCATACACAACTTGAACTCGTTGATAAGCAAGTCAAGAGCCAAACCAACACCGTTCGAACCGTCATACTACAGCATTCATTAGTTCGTGCATAAGAGTCGGCAGCTGGAAAACCTACAGCAAGGCCCCAGATGGCGATTCTGCCGACAAAAACAAAGTCAGCACCGAGCGCAACAGCCTTGAAAATCTCAGAGCCACGTCGGAAGCCGCCATCTATGGCAATGCGCGTCTTGCCCTTAGCAATAGGTGCGATCTCTCGTAGGATGTCGATTGTTGCTGGGGTAGTATCTAGCTGTCGACCTCCGTGGTTGGAGATGATGATACCATCGACACCCTGCTCAATGGCAATCTGGGCGTCTAGTGGAGATGTAACTAGACGTTCTGGTCAGTATGGGTCTTTGACATTCACACCATATTTGTACTGACCTCCCTTGACCCAAACCTGAAGGTCAGTCTGGCTCTTCATCCATGCAATCTTCTCTTCCCACGTAGCACCGGTGTCTAGAGCATGTTAGTGGCCACAGTCACGTATACAAAAGTATTCACATACCAAATGAGAGGTCAGGGATGCCGCCACCCAGTCCGCCAGAACCCGACTGGGTCTGAGCACTCAGGTTAGGAAAGCTAAATCCCGGCGGGACACTGAAACCATTTCGAAGATCGTCCAATCTCCTTCCAAACATGGGAGCATCCACTGTCAATACGACAGCTTTATACCCGGCCGCTGGAGCACGTTCATCAACAAGGTTCTTTAGCGAGTTGTAAGTACGAAAACTAACCTTTAGCACGGTTGAGCAAGTTGGTGGTGATCTGCCGATTCTTGAACGGGCTAACCTGAATAGCGTAGGGTGTCGATCCATCCGAACTCTGTCCAGATACATCCTCAAGGGTATCGTTGGACAGAGCTGACAGAATCATGGGTACGTGACGCGCAGCACAAGCCTTTGACGTTCCAACCTCTCCATCGGCATGCGCAAGACGATGCATCGCCGACGGAGAAACACCGAGAGGCAACGCTGCCTTTGTGCCCCAGAGCGTAGTAGTCATATCAATGTTTGAAACATTACGAAGAACGCGAGGACGAAGCAAATACCGGTCAAACGCAGCCTCATTACTCGCCAGACTAAGTCCGCGTCAGTGTTTCAGGAACCGAAAGCTTAAAAGGGCATGAGTGTAACTTGCGTGATGTTATCCATGGCCCCGCCGTTGTAGTAGTCTGCAAGCATTAGCTGACGATGCCGAGATCGGAGGGCTGGGTTCATGCGTACCTCTGTACATCTGAGACATCTTGTCCGATGCGGCCTGCTTGAGGTCCTGGATGGAAAAGATTTGGGGCTTCGAGGATGTGGCGTCGGACATCTTGGCAGGTTGGATGGGCAGATTGATACGAGACATGAAACACGGTGTTTTGCCAGGAAATTAATCAAGTAACATTCAACCGCTGTATGGGGTACTATTCAGTTTTATATGGCAGATTTTACGAATGCAAGCAACACGAAAACACAACCTAACAGATCATATTCAAGGAAGACATCGTATGTGTAACTCGGTTGCATCTCAGTAAATCTTCCGAAACTCAATCATGATATCCAGCGTCTCTCCGATGGAGGTCGGTTCAACAGGTTGACTTTCGGGACCGTATTAGCCTCCGAAGAGTAAATGCTCATGTGGAGTCAGATCATGCAGTGTCGGATGTCCGATCTCACCCTGAAGACGGATAAGTCGGGAGACTTCCGTAAGCTAATGCGTCAGTCACGACACTAGTCGGAAAGTTATTTTTATCTTTTTCATCTAATCAATCTGAGAAGATCTTGCCTCAGAAGAGATACTTTCTTACACTGCTGATTCTTATGGCGAAGAACTCTGAAGGACTGCGGCGACGGGTCCCGAACTAAAATGGCCAAGTGCTGACATGTCGATCATGATGTCGTCTGACAGTGTTTTCGTATCTTCTTTCGTAATGATATTATGTTATTGTAGATGTCGCTAGCTCACGTCGTACAAGGTATGCATATTATTTAAGAGGCATGTGACGTCGATATTTCCCAGCATACGATTGAAACGATGAAGCAAAATGTTGACAAGGAACAGTTTATTTGTATGGATAACTGACGTAAACTAAATTCAATAGCCCCATTGTTTCAGCCAAGTCTCAAACCAAGCTGATGATACAGGCTCCATGCAAGCTAAGATGGAGCTCTGTGCCAATGTGTTTCCCTTGGACCATTCAAGACCCCGAGATCCCTCTTTTCCAGAGGCCAAGATATCAAAGAATGCCAGCAACTTGAGACCACTTTGAGCTCTTCTTGCAGTCTCGGATGATCCTCCACTGACCTCCTTCACGATGGTCTTCTCTGCACCTCGCAGACGAGTGGTCCATTCTTGTAGAGAGATGATCTCAAACGTGTCTGAAAAAGAAGCCTCAAGCAGAGCTTTAAGACCAGGTAGAGTATCTATCCAGCTGGGTGCTCGAGGGTTGAGGAGATTATAGTAATTCTCTTGTCCTACCACTGAGTTCACGGGAACCACGAGTTGCCCAATAACTTCTGTTAGCAGATCAATGGGGATCCAGTCTAGAATGCTTGCAGAGCCAAGATCTAATGGCAGAGCTCGTAGATAGACGGAAGCATCGATGATCTGAGATAAATATTAGTTTAACAGTATATTTATGGGCAACGAAGGGATACTCACAGCGGGAACCCAATCTCGTCGAGTCCACATGCTACCCTCGCCAAGAGTCTTGACCGGGCCAGCCACTTGGCCAACTCGTAAAACCGAAAGACTCAAGACACCAGACCGCGCGGCCTTGCTGAGCAAGTGCTCAGCTACAAGCTTGGAGGAGCCATACCCGTTGATCGGTGCATCAAATCGGGGAATTCTTGCTTCTGGCACGGGGCCCAAGAGGTCAGATGGCCAGTTCATGGCAGCGCTTATAGACGATACGAAGAAGAAGCGGATCTTGTGACGAGTCTCTCGGCACATGTCGACAAGACTCTGGAGACCGACGAATTGAGGCTCGAAGGAGGAGAGGGGCAGATTGAAGTTGACCTCCCAGGCGTTATCTATAGACGAGGTTAGCCTCTACTAAGTTGTTATATGAGTCGCCGGACTTACGTATGATAGCAGTGGCTTCATTCTTCATCTCCTCAAGATCAACTTGACTCAAGCCGAGGCACTCTGAGGCCAGATCATAACGAACAAACTTGGCCTTGCTTTGCCAGTTTGATGAAAGACCTTTGGACTTAGCCGAGTCTACTTGACGTTGGAAGGCATCGGCACTGCGGTTCAAGCACCAAACCTTGACGACCTTGTCGTTATTACATAGAACATCAAGCAGATACGTTCCAATCTCTCCAGTTGTACCTGTGAGAACGATGTGCTCCTTCGCCTCGCGAGGTGGCTCGAAAGCCTGGGTGTACTTGGCAAGCATCTCCCGAGTAACTTCGCTGTCATGGATCTTGTCCTGGGGTCCATGTTCAAGATGGGACCAAACAGACTGAGCAAGCTGAGAGATGGTTGGGTTGGTGTAAATATTGCCTGGCTCTACTTCAAGTGGCTGGTCGAAAGCAGAACTAAGAAGGCCTGCAAGACGGATGACATGAAGCGAGTCAAACCCTCGACTGAAGATGTTGTCGTCATCCTTGAGGTCAACCAATCCAGACACGGTCTCGATTGCCTCTCGAATACCGGAACGGACTACATCTTCCGTTGTCCCGTTGATGTGAACAGAAGGCTTACCATGAGTAGATCTGTCGTAGATAGCGTTGATGTTGGCAGTGAATGCTTTCTCTGTCTCATTGCGAGCGAGTGTACCCTTGGGAGTGCGAGGAAACGGGGTTCGAACAATCTTGACAAAGTCATGGTGAATCTGAGCGAAAGCTGGAAGAGACTTGTTAACTTCCTCAAATGTTGACCAGACATTGTCGATGATAGTGTCGTCTGACTTGTCGAGGCTGGTCTCATCAGGGTATAGGAGAGCAGCTGTTTGGAACCGACCGCGGCCAGTGAGGTAAGCGGCAGCGATCCATGGATGGCTGATGAGCTTTCCTTCAGCAGCAAGAGGGTTGAACTTTTCTCCGTTGGACAGGATGATCAGATCATCACGTCTCATCTCGTACTTCCAGAGATCAGGATGTTTAGGATGTCGCGAGTACAAGTCTTTCGTCTCCCAGATATCGAGTTCAGGAAACGTCTTGAAGACAGGTTGAGTGGCCGAAAGCTTGGGGTTCTGAACAAACACCAGCTCAGACAGGTCTTCAGAGTAAGGGCGCATCTCAACACCTGTCCGCGGATGGAAATAGTAGTAAGCCCACTCATCAGGGTGCGTGACAACGGACGCAAGCCACTGGCCCTCTGTCATGCCCATGGTTTGCATGATGGGTACACGCGGGTGAATCAAGTCGCCGACGGACTGAGGAATAGGTCCTCCAGCTGACGTTATGAACTTGAGCTTTGAGAGCTTCTCAAGCACACGGGGAGACTTGGAGATATCCTGTAAGACACTAGGTGAGATAAAGGCTGAGTCAAGTGAGATATGGTCAAGCGCGTCTTCGATCACATGTTGCATGATCGGCCCTACGGACGGGAGAACCACGGTCCAGTTGAAGAAGATGGCTGAGTATAGACCGAGGCATATTCCAGCAACCTAGAATACACACATCAGAGCCTGGTTAGGACACAGTAAAACGGTATGATACTGACGTGGAAGAGAGGCATGGCACACAACTGTCTCGTGCCAGTCCACTCAACACCAGTTGGTCTCTTCCCATTTGTAGGTTCCATGAGATGAAAGCCATCAACAGTCGCAGCTGTCTCAAGATACACGGGCACCAATTTAGGCAGGCCGGTAGACCCTGAGGTGTGAAGCAGTGCGAGAACGTCCGACTTCCCATCGTTCCAGGACTTCTGATAGATATAGGGCTTGACCTGTGCTGGATTTAAGAGCTGTGATAACTCAGGCGCTTCAACACTGGGAATCTGGAGGTCTTGAAGGAATCCATGGTGGTCCAGGCCAGATGAAGCGATCCAGAACTCGCAGCCAGACTGTTTGATCAGTGATACGTGTCCTTCGACACTGTTGCGTGGTGACGAAAGTAACAGCTAATCAGTTAGAGATTATTTAGTTGGTAAGATATAAGTGATCTTACTTTATGTCCTAGCTTTGTGGAAGCAATCATCATTATGAAGTATCTCAGGTCATCTGAAGATGATCAGTACCTGCCCACACTTGGATAGCAAAGCCAACTTACTTTGACCAATATAGGCAATTATTTTCGATGCCGTTGGCGATCCAAGTTTCGAGTCGAGCCATCCGCAAAGCCGGTTGATAGCGTTGGCAAAGATCTTGGTGGTGACTTCATCATATCCCTGCGAGGGTTGTCCGTTGCGGGGAGTGTAGAAAAGTACACGATCAGGCTCGTCCCGTGCTATCTCGTCGATGACCACAGGAAGAAGCCTGTGTCCATACGCTGGCAGGTGGGAGATCGAACCCATGGCTTTGGTAGGAGACTTGAAAATAGATGAGAGAGAAGACAAGGCTTGCTTCGCTATCCTCTGCATAGAGATGTCGAACTGAACGTGGCGGCTATACAGGGCCTAGCTTAAACACAATACCTATCGAACCAAAAACATGACTAGGGCCTTATCTTTTTTGTACAATCCTTTCTTCTACATATTGCTATGCTACTGAACACCACGGTTCTCGGACCTCGTTTGCAAACCGAGGTGGAACTTACTTAATAAGGGACCGAACGGAACTTTTTCTCGGCCACATTCCGCAATCTTCTATTACTTTGGTCCATCTTATTCATTATTTGCAGAAGCATAAAGCATTTGATTGATTTGATTGGCCATCGGAAGCTTTTGCGGGAACCGGACAGGAGCTGACGTGCATGAGATCCATGGGGAAGTGTCCGATTGCTCCACTCGGCGGCGTTCGGTAACGGAGCCGGACTGAAGATCACGGCCGATCTGGCAGTACGAAATCTATTCTCATCCGAGTAAAGGCCTTTAAACCGGATCGCAAATGTTGATCATATTAAATACCTCTCTCAAGCGATCTTCTCCTTGGATCAGGACAACATCAGCAGGCTTTCTCTTTCCCTTCCTTGTGCTTCATATCCTTTCGACAAAAGTTATTCAAAATGGGGGAACATGTCTTTCAGAATTTTGAAACCCTTCAGCTTCATGCTGGGTATGCCTCCTGTGGATATCGTCTCGTCAGACGCTGACCTCTTTCAGATACACACCGGATCCTCACACACGATCCACTGCTGTCCCCATCTATGCGACATCTGTCAGTTTTGCCCAAGTCCAAACTCCGATAAATCCAGTAACTAACTCTTACCTAGAGCTACACTTTCAACGACTCTGCTCATGGCGCGCGTCTCTTCGGTCTCAAAGAGCTTGGCAACATCTACAGTCGTCTCATGAACGTGAGCAACATCGAATAACCCTCAAGTACATCAACTGACCTTAACCCTTCAGCCTACTGTTGATGTCTTCGAGAAGCGAATTGCTGCTCTAGAAGGCGGCATTGCCGCTGCTGCCACATCCTCCGGTCAAGCCGCCCAGTTCCTCACCATCGCCACTCTGGCCAAGGCTGGTGATAACATTGTTGCCAGCTCCCATTTGTACGGTGGCACATACAACCAACTCAACGTGCTACTTCCTAGGTTTGGTATCAAGACCAAATTCGTGCGAAGCGGAAAGCTTGAGGACTATGCTGCTGCTATTGATGACCAAACCCGCGCCATTTATGTCGAAAGTATGAGTAACCCTGATTACGTCGTGCCTGACTTTGAGGGCATTGCAAAGATTGCTCATGAGCACGGTATACCCCTTGTTGTAAGTTGGTCGTTCCTATTTTGTTGAGCGGAGCTGACTGGACTAAGGTCGACAACACTCTCGGCGCAGGTGGTTATTATATCCGTCCTATTGAACATGGAGCCGACATCGTTGTCCACTCCGCCACCAAGTGGATTGGCGGTCACGGCACTACCATCGGTGGAGTGATTGTCGACAGCGGCCGCTTCAACTGGAACAAGCACTCGGACCGCTTCCCGGAGATGGTTGAACCGTCACCCTCTTATCACGGCCTCAAGTACTGGGAGGCTTTCGGTCCTGCTACCTTCATCACTCGAATCCGCGTTGAGATGCTTCGAGACATCGGCGCTTGTCTCAGCCCCTTCTCTGCACAACAACTCCTCCTTGGTATCGAGACTCTTGGTCTTCGAGCTGAGCGCCATGCGCAGAATACAGAGAAGCTGGCCAAGTACTTTGAGTCCAGCCCAAATGTGAGCTGGGTACTCTGGCCAGGCTCTGAGTCTCACCCAACATACGCCCAGGCCAAGAAGTATCTGACACGAGGATTCGGCGCTATGCTGAGCATTGGTGTCAAGGGAGATGCTTCAGCTGGAAGCAAGGTCGTGGATGGCCTCAAGCTCGTGTCTAACCTCGCCAACGTGGGTGATGCTAAGAGCCTTGCTATTCATCCTTGGTCGACTACACATGAACAGTTGTCCGAGGATGAGAGGCTCGCTTCTGGCGTGACGGAGGATATGATTCGTATCTCTGTTGGTATTGAGCATGTGGATGATATCATTGCCGATTTTGAGCAGTCTTTCCAGAAGGCTTATGGAGCTTAGTGTCGCGGTAATCTTGGTGGACGTTTCTGTCAGATGGATAGGAAGATGGCGGAAAAGGTTGCTATATACACACGTTTCAATGTGATTACTTGTCATCAGGGGCCATCCGTATTTATAATGATATGTTGTTTGTCTCAAATGATACGACTAGTTCGTTGTATGATCGAGATCCAGCTATAGGCACTCAGTCAGCCTCTGATTGGGAATGTTATCTTCTAGATCAATATTCGGAAGAACGTGCCAGACTCTAGGTGGCATGATACGAGATCCCACGGAATCGGACATAGCCATCGGTGGGATATGCCCATCATTTCTTGAAGTGATCGTTATAGGAGCACCAATGCTGGGCGTCTTGATTAGCGGATTACATCTTGGGCTATCGAAAGAGCTAAGAAGTAGTGGCTGCCTCGCCTCTCATTCACCCTAGAGCTCCAGCTGCCCGACTTCTCTACCATAAAACGAGATCACAACTACGTGACCTCTCAGAGTTTTTTTAGTTTTTTTTATCGTATCTTTGAGTATTTTCCGCTGTCTCATGCACTTTCCTACAAATTTGATTAGTGATCTCGTGCGCCTTTGTACTTCCATGACACACGAATTGACTCCAAATTATGCGACTCAGATTCTCAGACAGCTCACAAAAAGCCTCGCAGCCAACAGTAGTGCCTATTACTCCAAGATCAACAAGCACCAGTAGTTGCATACTGGATAGCCCCATGCACGACGGCCATCATAAGCGTTAGGGCTTTCTAGATGCTTCCGAGCACCCAAGATAAACTACATACGGAGTACAGAGACCGGAGACCGGAGCTCCACTATAGACTTCCGCCGCCGAAGACCGAAAACAGCGACCGATTTCAAAGCTACGGCCAATCGGAAGAAAGAATTTGTGACTTGCTGCACGTCAAGTCACTGAAGCATAAGCTTCCGTTATTCTGCAATTTCGCAGCAATAATAACCGTAAAACTTTACTCTAAACTGCGACCGGACAAATGCGAGAATTAAATCCTTCCGGCATGAGCTGCAGCGATGAATCTCAAAAATGGAGTTTTGCAGTCTATATACGAACGTCGGGTGATGGTTTCGGAGGACCTGAAAGGCTCCGAGATCGCGCTGTGAGATAGTGCATCCTCCACTGAGAGTGCCAGAGACAATGCACCCCAGATTAACAGGGTCGCGAGACAATTGAACATTATAACAGAGGCGCGATGAGAAGATCGAGAGTGACTATAGCGATCAAGAACTCAAATCAATACCTTCGATCATCTCCTTTTTCTTCCTGCATTCGCAATCATAATCATGGGGGGCGAAGTCTCAAACAAGACCTGGGTCTTCAAGAAGTCTCCTTCAAGCCTACCAGAGCCAGGTGTCCATACCGCTTTCGAGGATCGACCCTTGAGCTTAGTCGCACCACCCGGCGGTCTTGTCATCAAGCTCCTCACAGCTGGTCTCGATCCCCATCAGAGAGATCGCATGCGAGGAGCTGGTAACGTCGACTACGTACCTGGCTATGAGGTCAACGAGCCCATCACCAACTTCTCCATCGCCAAAGTCATCCGCTCAGACAACGATGCCTTTGAGGAGGGAAGCTTAATCGCTGGTAGTCTTCCTATTGCCGAATACGGTATTATTCCGAAAGAGCTCATTGATGCTAGAGCTATGGCATCACCGCTTGTTTGGAAGGTCTCCAACGACTACAACCTTGATGTCAAGCACTATGTTGGTACTCTTGGTCTGGCTGGTATGACTGCTTGGAACTCATTCTACGGTCTCGTCAAGCCTGTCAAGGGCGAGACGATCTGGGTTAATGCTGCATCAAGCTCTGTTGGTGAAGTTGTCGTTCAACTGGCCAAGATCGAGGGCATGAAAGTCATTGCCAGTGTAAGCTCTGATGACAAGCTCGACTACGTGGTCAATGAACTTGGTGCAGATGTCGGCTTCAACTACCGAAAGGAACCAGTTTCCAGAGCCCTCAAGCGCCTTGCACCAGATGGCCTAGACGTTGTCTTTGAGAACGTCGGCGGTGATCATTTCCAAGCTGCCATTGAGAACATGAAGTGGTTCGGTCGCATCATCAGCTGCGGAACAGTAAGTCTCTGCCCCAGTCATTCTTCCACTCGCTGACACTATGTAGGCATCTCAGTACAACAAGCCAGTTGAGGAGCAGTATGGAGTCACCAATCTGTCGGAGATCTTCCGCCGTCGCATCAAGATCCAGGGCTTCATCTTCTGGGATGACAACATCTACACCGACAATATTGAGAACTTCAAGGTTACTATGCCGAAGTGGGTTTCTGAGGGAAAGATCAAGTCGCGCTATACTCAGTTTGAAGGCATTGAGCAGGCTGATAAGGCGTTTTTGTCGATGTTTACTGGTGGGAGCCATGGTAAGACGGTGCTCAAGATTAGCGACCCTTAGGTGAAGTGCGAATAGTAGAAAGGCGAGGGCAGTAGCCAATACGAATCTCTATTTATAAATAAAAATTAATCTGTCTTCTTGCTCGAGCTCAAACCCCCCCTCGTAGGAGACTAATTGTGTAACGTATTGGCGCTTATTCCCAAGGGTGTATGTTCATCTTAACCCCATTCCCATCCCGATATTTATCTAGTGCCTTATTATTCACAGCACCCACATCCAAACCTTCAGTAACCTCGAAGCTACTTGGGCGAAGCTTCCCCCCCTTATACCAACGAGGAACCTCCTCCCAGAATTTCATAATCAGCTCCGGGTGGATCGGGGATACCCCAAACACAAGGCGTCGCTCATATCCAGCAGCCTTTGACCCTATCTGAGCAGCATGAAAATCTCCATCTGGTCGACGGAGAGTAATCAAGGTTCCTTTTTTCTTGTTTGACAGCGCCGCGACACCGAGCTCTTGATCCAAGCCAGCATTGACCGTGTCAACAGCGTGGATCAGCTCATCTCCAGTGATGGCACGAATCTGACCCAGCACATCCGGAGCTCTTCGATCGATAACGTGGGTAGCTCCGACAGCCTTGAGGTTCTCTTCGTTCTGTCTCCCCGCAATCACGATGATCTGACCTAGTCCTGCCAACTTGGCAAGCTCAACGACGACTTGTCCCGTGTTGGAGCCACCTCCAATGACGAGAAGGCTGACGCTAGAATAGTCAAATGACTTGGCCTCAGACGCGAAAGGAGCGGAGATTCCATGACCCGAAGGGACAAACAGGGCAATAAATGCAGCCAGCACTATAACAGGAACTGTTGATGCCTCGTCGTCGGTCAACCCACTGTCGGCTACTCTGCCCACAAACCTCGCATCAACGAGGGCATATTGCTGCGCAGCGTTGAAGTCGTTGTTGAAGCCCCCTACGGCGAACGTGTGTCCAAAAACATGCTCTCCAAGGGAAAACTTGGCAGAGTGTTCCTCGGTTCCAACGGTCACTACTTCTCCGACGATGTCACTAGCAATGACAAATGGCATGCTGGTAATAAAGAGGCCATCGTCACGGGTCCTCTAGTCGTGGGGGTTTACTAAAATCGAATCAGTCTCGGATCCGAAGACAAACATTTTCTTGGAACTTACGGCCAGCAACAAGGACCTTGACCAGTAGCTGGTTCTCACCAGGTTCCGGGATCGTCCGGTACCCCAGGGTCAATGGCTTGCCCAACTCGTGAAGTAAAAGAGCTTTTTGAGACATTTCTGTTTGCGGTTTTAGATTTTTTGAATGGATATGGGGATAAAAACAGAGGAAGAGGATGAATTTATATAATAATAGCATTGTTCATAGTTCATAAATGGCTCCGTCTACTTTGTCACGCCATCTCAACCTGGGAGGCCCTATCAGATTCATCAACTTACTAATTCGCATACTATCTAACAGCTCATACATGTCATAGAAGATTTTGATGCCCTGCCCCATTAAAGGCGTGGTACTAGATCCGTATATCCAGGCCACATTTACTTTCGGCCTTGATTGGTAAGCGTGCGATGGCATCAAAACAGTCTTCAACTAGAACTCAATTTAGTAAACAGTCTCAGAAGCCACGCTGCGAGATCTGCCGCCCGGGATGTTCACTAATCACACACATTTATATTATGAGTTTCCCTATACCGGTATATCACGTACTTCGACTTATGACAAATGTGATCCGAGATCGAAATATATGCTAAAAGGCTAAATAAGCTAGACCCAAGACGACTAGAAATTTGTCTAATAACGTGAAGTATCCCAGCAGGTCAATAGCAATGATTCCTCTGTGTCATAACTAATAGCATAACCCGGTCGACAGTAAGTTATACTTGGGCACAATGTTTTCTGATTGATGGCTATCTTGACCTTCACAGAAGGCTCATGATGGATTGGTATCAGAAAGTCTGAGGGAGGCTGCCTGGGTATTAAGATTCCAGCTTGGCAGGTATGAAATACCGGATTGAGGTCCTTTTGTTTATTGTCGTCAGTCTAGAGTCGCGATGGATCTTATATCAGCACAAAGAACTCGATTGTCAGCACTTGCAGATGTAAGACGATTCTCGTATTATGTAGAGTAGCGGGGTTTTCTGCAAAAAATACTGAACGCTCAGTGGCCCATCCATCATGCCAAGCCTTCTGCCTAATGGGCTGAATCATAAGATCAATATTATCTGACTTATAGGTACCCTACGGCACAGCATACTTACGTATAATATGGCAGTAATCTCTAAAACGAATTATCTGACTTCAAGCTAACATTGGCTATTGAAACACTAATTTACTATACCCTCCGGCGTTACTATCTATGTTGCTGGACGAACTCGATCTGCCACTAGACGATGTCGTCGTGGTCGATCGGTTGGCTTTTGCTGACTATAACGAATCCAACATCCTGCCCCAAGATGAGGCCACTTTGAGGAGATTACAAGATTGGCTGAGACCTACCAAGCATAAAGAAGATGGTAGCGAACTGAAGAAGCATAGTAGCTCCCATCTGGAGGGTACTAGCCAGTGGCTCCTCGACTCGCCCATCTTTCAACAATGGCATGATAGTCGCAATGATGGGGTTCTGTGGATTCGCGGTGTTCCCGGCACTGGCAAATCCGTCCTTGCCTCGAGACTCATCCATCACCTATCATCCGAAGAATTCCCAGTTCTGTACTTCTTCTTTCGTCATACCATCCATTCCAACCATCGCCCCGAATCTGCACTCCGCGACTGGCTTGCTCAAGCCTTGCCCTTCAGTCCCCCTCTTCAGCTGGCAATCAAGAATCTAATCTATCGCCCCATCTGTCTCGACTTTGTAGACGACCTGTCCTTGGTCGAGCTGTGGCATCTCGTTCGACTTGCCCTGAGAGACATGCCCAGGGCCTACTGCGTTGTCGATGCCCTCGATGAGATGGACAACAGTGCCTTGGAAAGTTTCTTACAGTTGGTTGATCAACTGGGCAACATGCAGCCTGATAGAATCAAACTTATCATTACGAGCCGGCCTATCGCGACAATTGAGAAGATGGTGCGAAACTTGAAGCTTTTGGACATTCGTCTAGATAAGAAAGCTATCAATCCTGACATCTCTACCTATATTGAGCACCGACTCGCTGCCTCCAAACTGTCACCTGAGACCAGGTTTGCAGTCAAGGATGCAGTTTTCAAGAAAGCCGATGGGTTGTTTCTGTATGCCAAGTTGACCATGGACAAGATATCTGGACTGCATAACGGACCCGAAGCGTAAATACTAGAGAGTGTTGAAAGAATGCCCGTCAACCTGTCAGCCATGTATAGAAACCTCCTGAGGGAGCATATGGACCGTGCCAGACTCCCAGAAGGACTGCAAATGCTCGTACTGAAGCTCGTCACCCATGCCACTCGACCCTTGCGTCTTCTTGAGATATCCGAATGTATCAAAGTAACCCAGCCCCAATATGGTCAAGACACTGGTACTGTCAAGAACCACGTTCGAACTTGTTGTGGACCATTACTGGAAGTCCTTCCTGACGAAACTGTCCGTGTTGTTCATCATTCTCTTACTGAGTATTTGCTGGGACTTGACCGATCTCCGGACGATCACGAGATCCCTGTGTTTGAGCCTGGCCCGACACACAATCTTCTCGCAAACCTCTGTCTATCATATCTTCAATCGGGCCATCTGGACAAAATTGGGTTTCAGTACTTTGGCTCCGTCATTAAAACCATCATGTCAACAAACCAACAACTGCCGCCTTTTATGAACTATGCGATGAGAAACTGGCATATTCACGTCAAAGAAGCTGTCAGGCGAGGTTTCACACAGGAGGAAACAAACGACAGAATCTTTTCAACACTCATGAATCCGGAACATATTAAGATACTGACCACCTTGGCAGAGAAGCCACCTGTGGGGAACGAATTCCGGGGGCGCCTTGATCCGGAAGCGCCCCTTGAGACTGGTGTCTTGATCCTCTCCATCAAACTAGGGTTGACCAGTTTTATTGGCTGTCTACTTGAGCGTTGTGATAGAAAAGCACTCAAATTTCATGGGTCTTCACAGATTTACCCTCCATTGCACCAGGCTGTGGATGACGGAAATCTAGACATTGTCCGTTTGCTCATCGAGCATGGCGCTGAACTGGACGAACACGACTATGAGGGATTCACACCACTTCACAGGGCGTTAGATGGAGGCCCAAGAATAAAAGGTGAAGTGCGTACCGTTATCATCGATAGCCTACTCAAAGCTGGCGCCGATCCGTGGAAGACGCAGGATGAAAGTAAGAGACCATATGGAATGGGTTTACCAATTCAGAAGGCTTTTGAAGCTGTCGATAGGATAGTTGCTAGGCTGTTTCTACCTTCTATCAAGACTCAAGGGCAGGCCAATAAGGCTTTGAGTTGGATCATCAATGGTTCCAGGGACCTAAGGGTGTTGACGTCGGTCTTAGACCTTGGCCTGGCAGACATCAACGGCCATGCTCAGTCTCCAACGCCTTTGTTCCAGGCATGCAAGCAGGTCGACACCATGATGGTTTCTATCCTATTGAAAGCCGGTGCAGATCCAAACATTGGCCAGTTGTTCCCGAAATTGAGTATGTACCCGAAACTTGGTGGCTCTCGCGATGAAATGGAAATGGCGGGGCCCAACGCTCTACACGCTTTAGCGGCACCTCACTCTCCATCGAAATATCCATTCAACGTCTATAAGCGAGTTTCGGCCTTTCCCAACAAATATCCACCTGATGATGAAGCTATCCGAGAGTGCTTCCGGTTAGTTCTGGACGCAGGTGCAGATGTTAACCATGCCGATAACGCAGGGAATACGCCACTTCATCTAGCAGAACTCCCGCTGATGGCGCAACTTCTTCTTGAAGCTGGAGCTGACATCATTGCGATCAACTGGTGTAACAGTACGCCGCTTCATACCGCCCAAGATCTTGATGTCATGATGATGATACTCAACAACACGGATATCGGAATTAGGGACCGAGAGAGCATGACAATGTTTTTCCGATTACTGGAAGCGCCAGGCACCAGACGAGACAGGGGATTCAGATCATTTCAAGGTGCTCTGCAGCTGCTTGACCTTGGGGTTGATGCTCGAGCCGTCGACAATGAGGGTAGCACTGCGTTGCACTATTTGGCCTCCACAGAAGAAGAGATTGCTAGTCCTGAAGGGTTACAACTTCTTCGGAGATTAATGCAGGACGGAGTCGATCCAAACCTGCATAATGCAAATGGTGAGGCTGCCATTCACAATCTGGCTATACACTGTCGACGTCCTGGAATTGTGTCGCCTCTGTGTTTGAGGACATTTATCGAGCTTACGAAAGCTAATATCAACGCCGTGGATAGCAAGGGTCAAACACTTCTGTTCAGCAGCATTGATAGGGCTCATGCCAACCTGGAAGACTTGGTGAAGGACTATGAAAAAGAGGGTAGATTTGCGCTTGACGACACGACTAAAAGCACAGATACTGAAACGAGCGAGAGCTTCATTTCTGTCATGGCCGATCTGGGAGCGAGATTCGATGTGACAGACAAGCAAGGGCGGACGTTACTTCATGCTGCAGTTCGAAGGTGTCAAAATGACAGGGAATATGATGTACTACGCCGTCTCATTGACCGTTTTATTGAGCTTGGAGCTGATCCCCTCCGAGCTGATCTGGAGGGAAACACAATATGGCATGAGGCGATACCGAAATATGCAGGAGAGGAGGCCCAGGGGCCATCCTCGCTGGAGACTTTGCAAAGCATCACAGCTTTGGGTATCGATCCTAAAAAGGCCAACAATCAGGGAATCACGCCGTTTCATCTCCTCTGCGAATACGATCAGCCAGCTCCTAAGACCGCCTTGTTTGAATACCTTTTGCAGCAGCATGGAGGAGATGTCAACATGAGAGACAACAATGGAGTTACTGTACTTCATATCGTATCGACCTACTCCACCGACTTCACAAGGAGCCTTCTGGAGCTCGGTGCTGATGCAACACTAGTTACGGAGGAGGGAATGAATGTCTTTCACCTCACATCCCGATGTCGACAGAGCAACACCATTGGCCTTTTTTTGGATTGGTTCAGGGAACGAACAAACAAGGAAGAGCTACAGAATTTACTGAACCTCAAAGACAACCGTGGTCGGTCCCCACTGTACTACGCCTGCGCCTCTGATCGCTTCCAGTCCGTCGAGCTTCTCATCAATGCTGGTGCGGTTGTAGAAATGGAGACTTATAAAGGCTCTGCATTGAGTGGCTGTGTTCAAACTGAAGAGGAGATGAAAAATTGGCGGAGCTCTCCGTCACAGACTCATCCTTCTGAGTCGGGTGGCGTCCTTGTTGGTGATACAAGACGGCCCAGGAATGCACGAATTGAGGGACGGCTTCAAGAAACCCTAGATCTCCTCATCGCCAACGCCGCTACACCAAATTGGCATCTCATTGATATGGCCATCGCTGCAGCTGCTAAAATGGCCGCAACTGAGAATATGAATCCAGGTGATAAGCGCTACCGCGTGTGTCGCCCAGACCATGATTACACCGTCGAGTGCCTCGTACAAACGCGAAGGGCTTTGAAGGTTGAAGGCGAGTTACCACGCGCGTTCGAGGTACAACAATGCTTACAACGACGGGAAGATATTTTGAAGGATTTCTCTGTCAAGAAGGAATGCACATGTGGCGAGTGCTACAAGCTTCCGCGGCTTGTACACAGACTCAAGGAACAGAAGTGTTACGAAGCTATCCCCAACTACATCAATAAGCTATCCCCCAAACCCGAAGACTTGCACTATGTTCTCGTCAATCTCGCAAACGAAGGCATGGCAAGAATTCTTGATACCTTGCTTACACCAGAAGCAATTCTGAGCTCTGGGATGACAAAGGATGAGAGCCTATCTTCCCTGATGCGTGCTGCCTGTGAATCTACAGAGCCTAATATGCCAGTAATCAGGCTTTTAGTATCGAAGGGGGTTGGCCTGGGCGAAATGAAGTCACCAGAGTGCAACTTTCTTCATGTTCTATCCCAAGGAAAGAGTGAAAAGTTCTCCCGAAGGGGGCAACGTCCCTGGTGGCATGTTCCCTGGTGGCATACAGGCCAAGCGCTTCCGTACCTGATCAAGCAAGGCGTGTACCTTGAAACCAGAGATAGAGAAGGGCTCACGCCCTTGAATGTCAGCTTAGACGACATTGAAAAGTCCGCATGGAGGCCTACCGCTACGGAGATGCTTCTACAGGCTGGTGCAGATCCCAATAGCGTGGACTACAAAGGGAAGTCCTGTCTTGCACGTGCTGTTGGTAATAAAACAGTCTTCAAACTACTGGTCGATCATGGGGCTATCATCGACCCCTCCCTGCTGACTTCCGCGATTCTCGCAATGGATGTTGGTATGGTAGAGATGATACTATCTTCTGGTGCAGATCCAAATGCCCGCAGACCACCAAGCCCCCCTTCCACAGATGAAAAGAGACGGAGAAAGAATGAGAAGTACACTTCTGTCTCTTTTGACGAGATGTACCCTCTTGATATGGTGATTTACATGATCGATAGCAGTACTGCGAGCGAGGTCGACTGTGAAGCCTATCTTCGTATGGTCGAGAGGCTGCTCGAGCTTGGCGCTGATCCAAACGCTCGGTTCCATCACAAAACAGTGGCGCATCAGGCACTGAGAAAGGATGTCGGCTACGGCAACTCTATGCCTTGGGGAATGTCTCTCTATCGCAGGGCTACTGAAAGCATCCGAAGGAAATATTTAGACCTCATTCTCCAGCATCCGACACTGGACGTCAACTTGAAGGATGCTGCGGGTGTTCCATTGCTTCATGTTGCTTTCGAGGACGCCGATGAAACGTCAGCTCGAATACTGATCGACAGAGGCGCCAATCTCTACGCAAGAGATAATTTGGATAGGACTATCTTGCACCTAGGACCTTCCCTTCTGTCCGAGAAGAGTTTATTCGACGAAATCATGGCTCTTGCACCAGAGCTTTTGGATCAGGTCAACAAAGTCGGCAGAACACCACTACACTATGCACTGGATGATAGAGACCGATTCGGTTATCTGCGCAGAATAGAAAGGGCCGAAGCGTTTGCCCAAATGCTTATAGCTGCAGGAGCTAGTGTCCGTGCAAAGGATGAAAATGGGGATACACCGCTTCACCTTCTCCTTCAGAGGAAATGGTACCTACTCGTGGATATAGATGGTAGTGAGGTCTGGGAAGGGTCCGTGTGCCCAACAATGGAGTTGCTTCTCTCAAAAGGTGCAGACATCAATGCACGAAACGAAATGGGCGAGACACCTATTTTCGCGTTCTTCCGCGAGGGTGATTTCCACGTTGACATGACCAGAGTCTATCCTGACAAGTGCTTCGGGCATTGTTCATGTTTCTACCATTCGGAGGTTGAGAGACAAGCCATGGAAGAAAAAAGACCAGTACTATGGGCGTTGTTCGAGAAGGTGGGTGTGGACTGGATGGCTGTTGATGCGAAGGGTCAGTCACTTCTCCATGTCGTGGCGAATCGGGGAAACTGTGGAAGTTGTTTCACGAGACTTGAAAGGTTTAAGCTTTTAATGAGCAAAGGATTGGATCCGTTGGTGGAAGATCAGGAGCATCGGACGGCATTGGATATTGCGGCTGCGAACGGGGCTCGTGACATTATGGAATTGTTTAAATTAGACTAGAGTTAAACTCCTATTCTAATAATATCAAGTTGTAAGAGTGTTATTCCGCTCTTTATAAGATGCTTTGTAATTCGTGGCTGCTTTGAGCTTACAGCATACTGGCAATAATAGCTTCGTATTATACACTTTACACTATGTAACACTTACAGCCTACTATATCCCAAAGTTCGTCACCAAATCTACTATTAACAAAGAGCAGATCGACCTACGTATTGAGGTAATGGCCCTTGAAAATTCCCTCTAGTTATGTGCCCTCGCTTGATAAGTAGACGTGAAGAACCGATCTATTACAGTCTCCGCCATTCACAGCATGCCATGACGCTTTGGTGGACTATTATTAAGATGCTAAAAGAAAGCGCTTAAGTATAAATCTTAATGGTATAATTTATAACTTGGGCTATATTAGGGTGTCACTTTGCACAGTTCCAGCTGTGACACAACTTGCTGCTCAAAGGCCTGCGTCCCGACACTACGGCCTTTCGTCTCACGATACTTTCCGTCAATGTCGAGCTATAATCGCTCGAAAAGGCATACGCTACCAAACAGCTACCCGAGCCGCATACTTCCAATCGCTACCGCGAGATTGAACTACAAAACAGACGTCATATACAAGACGATCTGCTTCAGGACGATAGCCGGTCGACGAGCATACTGCGCGTTTCTGAGTTCACAGTGACGGAGACAAGGGAATTTTCAAATACAAAGCATTGGGAGAGGGAGAGCGACGATGAGGTTTTACTGGTATCTCATGTGTTTATGGCTCCTCGGCCTATTGAGAAGGCGAGGACCAGGCCAAGCAGATTACCAGCTACAGATCAAGCATACGCAGCGCTATAAAAGGTACTCTGATATTTCCCCGATGCATGATGATAAAGATCTATAGTGATGTGCTGACTCCTATTACAAAGCCGCTCGTTGCATAATATCCGGCAAACTCTCATGAAGAAACCCAATCAACAACCAATTCAACTGGCTCCACTCAATCAAAAACGCATCATGTCCATCGTCACTCACGATCTCTCTCAACTTGGCTTTTGGCACAGCTCGCGCAATCTGCTCTTGTTCAGCAAGCGTGTACAGCCCATCACTTCGTATTCCCAGGACAAGCGTAGGCTGCTCAATCAGTGACAGTGCTTCAGTAATGGTCCGTGTCCGACCGCGCGCCAGGTCGTGAGTGTCGAGCTTGTTTGTGAGGGCGATGTAGCAGTTGCTGTCAAAGCGGTCGGAGAACTTCTTGGCTTGGTAGCGGAGGTAGGATTGGGCGGCGAAGTTGGAGTCGGCACGGTCAAATGCGACAGGGGTCTCGTCGGCCCCGCCGTGGCTGTGAATCGGTGTACTGTTACTCGGTAATGTCTTGCTCTCTTCTTTCTGTGTCTTGGACATGTGTTAGACTCGGCTTTCTCACCGCAAATTAGGTGCTCACCTTTTTCTTGTTTCCCGTATCACGCCCAAATCGCCTCTCAAGGGAGTCCCGACTTCGATACGTCAGCAACGCCGTCATACGAGCTGCTTCCAGTCCAAGAACGGGAGGATCATCAAACCCGTAACGACCGTTCTTGTACTTGACATCGCTCCGAATGGCATGGCGTTGTGCTTCTCCCCAACCAATGGCCCACGCACTTTGATGACTTGATGTTGCAGCTGGTACAATACAACGAACGTAGTCTTTACCAAAGAACGCCCATTCGAGAACGTGCATACCTCCCATAGAGCCACCAATGACAGCTGCAACCTTTCTAACTCCGAGCTTGTCTAGGGCCAACTTGTGAAGTCTGCTATGCTTAGCTGGTGATCGTGGCTGTCCCGGTAAAAGTCACTTACCGAACATCATCTCGGATAGTAGTTGACGGGAAGTCAGCCCCGTACCAACCCTCTGAGTAGTCTCCATTCTTGGCTGTCACAGGACTAGCCGTTCCATATGGACTTCCGAGGCTGTTAAAACAGATGACGAAGAACTTGTCTGTGTCAAAGGCCTTCCCAGGCCCAAGAAGCGGTCCCCACCAGTCGCTGACATCTGCACTCCCAGACAAAGCATGGCAAATGATCATTACGTTATTAGCCTTTGATGAAAGCTTGCCCCAGCTCATGTATGCCACTGGAACATTTCGCATCTTAACACCGGATTCGAGTGTGAAATTGGGGATCGTGATGATTTCTCGTCCGGGGACATGATGCGAGAACGGATTGACGGGTCTGGAGACACTCTTGTCTGTGCTGGGTTAGTATAACTTCGTCAAGGCATGCTGAATCTGAGGTATTACCATATGCAATACCCTTACCAAGTCCATCGTGGATGGATGTTGGCAACACCGGTGCCGTTGCTGTTGTCGTCATCCTTCGTCTCGGTATCACAGACAAATTGCCAGAGATACTAAGAGAGATGTGTTGGGAAGGAGCAAGAATACGTTTTTGAAGCGTCTTCAGAGTCTGACGCCGGCTCATGGGAGACAATTGCTTAGTCAAAGTGTAAAGGCGAATATCATCGGGTGCTGAGTGTTGGGGAGAGCTGACTACAGCAACAGCGTCGGGATAGCCGACTTCAAGAATTTGTCAATTTCTCAAGTCAAAGACGCAATCTAATCTCATGTTCGCAAGAGATATCCCGGTGTAAGTAACTACCCGTGTTATTCTCGAACCTCCGAAGTAGCCAGCCCAACCTCCGATCCTTCGATCCACTTCGTAAAAGCTTCCGTACATCTTCCGATCGACAGAACGAACTTTTGGAAGACTCTGAGTGGCCCGTTATAGATTCATCCTTGCATTTATAACTCCGGCAATCCCGTTCGTATCAAGCTTATCAATTCAATTGCCTTATAGATCTTGGCAAGGCGATCCGAGTGGTTCGGATGGTATACATCACATACCGCTTCCTCAATGGTGAAACAGCGTTGAACAACCTTCACGAAGAATAAACCGAGTTTTACCGCCCAATACACGGTTCAATGAGTAGAGAGAAGACCGGACGAAAGGAAGAGAAGCTTGATAAAAAGGTTGCCTTGGCAAAAATCTAAAATATTCTTAATTACAGCAACTCACCAAGATTCATCCCATTCACCTCATTCACTGCTTTGACTTAAAGCATTCTTTGAGCTCCGATCCAACTTGACTTTCAATAATCCATTCAGATTATACTAAGATGAGGTTTCTATGTCTCCACGGCTATGCCTTCAGCGTAGAGGTTCTCCAACAACAGATGGAGCCCATCACTGCTCACCTGCCGAGTGACTGGGAATACGAATTTCTCGAGGCAGGCATGGAACCCACAGAACTGATGCTCCGTAAGTTCCGCCACAATTATCCCCATTGTATCCGATGATCTAACAAGATCAGCAAACCTCAAGCAAGTCCCCAAGCCCAACTACAGCTGGTACAACTTCCCTTACCCCGAAGACGTTGAAGAGGCATACGAGCGTCTTGCTGCCTATGTCGAGTCTGAAGGTCCCTTCGATGGAGTCTGGGGCTTCTCACAGGGTGGTTCCATGGCTGCTCTTCTTCTTCTCATGCACCAAGCCGAGCACCCAGATACACCATACCCTTTTAAGATGGCCATCTTCACATCAGCCTTCCTTCCCCACTCCTTTGACAATGGTGTGATCAGCTGGGATCTCACAGAGAAGAACACCCTTGAGCCGACATACCTTCCCGGACGAATTGATGTTTCTCATGGCAAGAAGCTGGACTGGAAGAAGGATCTTCACACTTCGATTGAGTATGACATGATCAACGCTGTCAAGGATGAGCTTGACTTTCCAGTTGATCTCCTCCTTCGATGGAGACCTAGTGATATCCCTGAGAAGATCCCAGTACCTTCTGTCCATGTCTGCGGGTTGAAGGATCACTACTCATTTGTCGATGAATCGGTATATGAGTTGTTTGATCCCGATATGGCGAGGAAGATGACACATCGTGGAGGACATAACTTCCCTAGGTACAATGAGGAGTTGGTGCACTTTGCAGAGTTGATTATCGAAACGGTTGTTTCTCTTCACTAGAAGGTTATGGTTGTTGTTCTCATGTTAATACTGCTGGATGGCTGGTTGCAAACGAAAAGTTTCAATATTGTTAGGGGATATCATAGATTATTTCTTTACCATAGACTTCAGACAATAGATTGATATTGTGTCTTTACATCTTTCATCTCCGTATTAGCATCATCCTGGGTCAAGGCTGTGATTCTCTTAAAGTCTAGCAGAAGCAGTCCTGCTTTTGATGAGTTCTTCAAGATCTCACTAGTAGTTTCAGAAAGGATAGCTTAATCTTACATGAGACATTGCTGGAGTTTCATCTTCCCTTGGAATCGGGAAGCATTCGGAAGATCGTGGGTCAGATGACCTCAGCGTCGGTGGCAGCTACCGAGGGCAGCTCTGTGAGACAAGATGCAGGGGACTGCCAAGACGATTCGAGACTTGATCCCGATCAATATATAAGGGGAGGAAGAAAGACAGACCAACCCGGATCACTCCGGTTCGCTTGACTAGAGGTTATAGTACGAATGATTTGTTATTGTGCACTCCAGCAGCTCTTGGCATGTATATATGCTTCGCAATGACCATGGTTTTATGATACTCTACGTCTTTAACTCTATTAAGTCAGAAACCGCGTGATCGGGTGTGTGTAGCTATAGTTTACATGGCATTCTTCGTAAACAGCTCATCATGTAGCATATTCAGAGCCCTAGTGGCGTCCTTATCCGGAATGACACAGGATATATTAATCTCACTTGCACCTGTCATCGAACCAAATTAGCAAGTCAATTTCAACACACAGTTATAGTTTCCATACCTTGCGAGATCATCTCAATGTTGACATGCTGCCCCCCAAGAATGGCAAACATTCTCCCCGCAATGCCGGTCATGTTCTTCAACTCAGCGCGCACGAGGCTCAGAATAGCCATGTCAGGCAGCACGTTCACTTCTCCTTCTTCAGCAAGTCTGCACTGAACATTCTTGATCTGTGAGGGTTCCATGTTGGAACTATTGATTGCCATAGAAACATGGACTTCCGAGGTAGAGATTAGATCGACTGAGATATCGTGCTCTGCCAGGATGGTGAAGACCTTGACGAAGAAGCCGTGAGACATGGACTGTTTGTTGCTGAGGATGTTAAATATGGTGATGTCTCGCTTGATAGTGACAGCAGTTGGCATTTTCGGCAGTGCGGTGGAAGAAGTACTGTCTGAGTCGGAAGGGTCCAGGTAGTCAATCGGCCACGAAGATGCGTCGTCACTATCGCTCGGAACAACAACAGTTCCTTGACCCCATGGCTTCTGCACATTCTTGACAAAGATGCTAATAGGTGGCTTTGCTTGAATTGCCAGAGACAGTGCAAGATGATGAATGACCTCTGATCCATAGAAGGTAAGTTCAGCTGCTTCAGATGGCGTGATCGAAGGCAAGCATCTAGCATCAGGGACTTCTCTCGGATCAGCTGTGAAAATGCCATCAACCTCTTTCCAGATCTGCACTCTCTCTGCATGTAGCCCAATCGCCACCAAAACAGCACAGAGGTCAGAATATCCTCTTCCAATACCACTGTCTATCAAACTCCCCGGAACAGCGCCGAAGAATCCAGTGATGACGGGAACTCTCCCATTGCAGGCTTCGATTCGTTTTCCAAAGACTGCAGCTGCTTCAAGGAAGAATTCAGGCTTCAATTGATCATCCAGGTTGTTGCTAGGTACAATATCGGAGAGATCGACGTATTCTGCTGGGATGTCTCTGTCTCGTAGCATGGCAACCATGAGTCGACAGCTCAACTTCTCACCGAAGCTGACCATTTTGTCTTTTACTTTGCCATTAATATCGAGGTTGAAGCGCTTAGCAGCGGATGTGTAGTCAAGTAGTTCCTGGCAATCTGCTGTGATCTGGCGGGTTGTCTCATCACGAATGTCCTGTCTCAAGATGTATATCTGGACAGTGGCCACTTGGTCATCACGGATATCTTTGATAATGCTGCGAAGTCTGTCGAAGAGCAACTCCTGCATATCAGGGTCTTGAGTGATGGCAACAATGCCTCTCAATGTCCGGTAGACTTGTAGCAGCCTGGATGATCACGATTAGTACTTCAAGCTGATTAGAGGCTTGATGGCTGTTTGACTCACCTACTCGTTGTTCCGAAGACTTTTTTGCCTGAGCTTCGTGCAGAACATATCACTGCGGGCCTGTCGCCTCCAAGCCTCGCGCTGGAATGATATTAGCCGGCTGCTTTGATACCTTAGGGTCTGAGCTGTACCTCTTCACGATCTCGGCAACCTTCCATGGTCATATCAGCAATGGTCACTATGACAAGCAATTGAACAAAGATTGGTGCAGCTAACCTTGTCTGGGAATTTCCCAATGCTGGTTCCACCAAACTTCTGAACCACCCAGGAATTATCTCGACGGCTGCGCATGCTGGCAAGCTTTGCACGATATGCAAGGACGAACTGTTACAGGGCTGATTAGGGTTGAAGCCTTTCAAGCGCCGATACAATTTAGACAATTAATTATGTCCTCATCAAGCCCAAGAATAATAGCTATGGATGTCGATCCCTCTTCACATCCAGTTTAGGTAGTACTCAGCATGCTCACCCCGTCGGCGGCTTATCTTATCGCGAGAAGTCCCCGATGTCAGCGCCGATACGCGTAAATCTTCGCTCTATGCATGCAACGCGTCGCACTAAGCGTGGGTGTGTTTGCCACTTAAAACCTCCATATGATTATTCCAGCTACAAAACTTCCGATAGCTGTTGCATTCCAGTTGCGCACTGACAATAACCTCGTATCAATCTGAGTTGAGCCGAAGACAGACATCGGTCGGCCGGAGTGTATCCTCCTCCGATTGCCTTGGTCGGTCACTCAGCGTTGAGACGCTGATCGGAACTTTTCAGTCGGATCCGGTTCGATCATCCACGTCACAATGAACTGCACGGAGCCAGGTCGGATGATTCATCACATTGAACAAGGCTACTATCGATACAGGCAGAGGCAAGAGAAAGACCCAATATCTTGACGTGAGATCTCGGGCCACGTCCCGCTAGTCCCTGCACGCGAGCAGACGCGTCTCCCATGATCAAACTCATTTACTCTTGAAAGGCCAGATAGACAACTTTCCGAAATCCCAAACCCCCTCAATCGTAAAAATATCCTTCCGAATAATCTCCTTAATCTCCTCCTCGCTCTCAGCTTTGATGATCATGACTGTTCCATTCTCGGCGAGTTGTTGGCCTTCGGCGCTGTGGTGAGCAAGGGTGCTGCCGAAGAAAGGGACGCGGCCGGCTTTGACCAGGGGAGCTGCGTCTTGGTTGTGAGGCTTGAGAAGGACTTGTCGTTTGACTAGGATGTCGGGAAGATCAGGGATGATGACGAGGTATTCTTTAAGCTCAGTGGCCATGATGGACGGGAATTGAGATGTTGGTGTAAGAGAAATGGTAATTCAGATACTGGTCCGAAGTCTGAATGGCGTATGCTTTGAGATGAAGACGGGGCTCAGCTGCTAGTGATTAAATACGTTGGTAATTGGAACTATCGCATCTACATCATGGGCCAATGTTGGCCGAATTATCATCATAATGCTTACTCGAGTTTCGGATCGGTGGTCAAGAAACATCGGACATTGAGAGTTCGCCAAGTTAACCAATCAAATAACCGCTTGTTCTGGAACTGATTATCCAGTCTTTTTCATCGCTTTGGGTCAAGGTCTATGGCCCCCGAGGCGGGCTCTTCTGGACCCCTGGCTTGTTGGCTTCGGCCGGAGCCTTTCGGTAGTTTTGTCGATCCACTTCTAGTTTAGCCTTTCTGGGACTGCTCGAGAGATCGGTGATAAGATAGGCACTGGCTCGGCTCGGTTTAACCGGAATGGTCTCCAGGACTACTAGGCAAAATGATGTCATGAAGGCTCAAACACGCAACTGTCCTACCCTATTCTGCTTGAAATAACTATATACAGAGCGCGTTTACAAGACAAACAACGCGTTTTCTACTATAATTATATCTTTCAAGTAATAAGAGATACTCAGGAAAGCTCGATATATAGTTTTGAAATTTTATGCTATAAGTATATATAATTAATAACGCGTTCTATCTTTTAAAAATAAGAAAATAAGGAAACTACTTTAAATGACTTAATATTTCGATCAATCTTTGTACAATGCGAACTTAACTTTTGGCTTCTCACGCAATCAAGGCGGACTTTGCCATGACCTTTTTAGCAAATCCAGTCAGAGGATCATTGCTGACAATGTCAAAAACTGAGAGGTCAGTCTGGAACTCCTTCAGTAGCCAAGTGCGAATTTCAATCGCAACAAGACTGTCGATACCAAGCGCAGGCAGCGACTTTCGCGAATCCATATCATCCACATCAGCCTTGATGATCTTGGAAACGCCCTCCAAAAGCTGTTGTAGCACAATCTCATAGGCCTCATCGGGCGAGGCAGCCGCGGCGAGGAGCTTCTTCCAGTCCTGGCCTCCAGCTACAGCACCAGTGCCTTGACGATCCAACTGGTTGAGCACCGCAAATCGCGGGTCAGCAAACCAGTAGGGATCGTTGGCTGCTAGCTTGTCAAGTTGACCGCCTGTAGATGCGCCGAGAGCGACTTGTGTAGGGGCACGACCTGAGATGGCGGCTTTGATGACGTTGAGGACATCATTCTCATCCATGCCGAGAAGACCGCCATCCTTGAGAAGCTGGAAGACCTCGCTGCGCTCTGTGGAAACACAGATGCCGACGACAAGACTGAGGTTGATGCTGGTGGCAGCAAGTCCCGAAGCTGCGCGGTGGTGAGCTAGCGCGTCCTGGTACGCGTTGCCCGCGTTGTAGTTGGCCTGACCACGCGATCCGATGATACCGGCAATTGAAGACAGGCAGATGAAGAAATCCAAGTCAGTTGGGAGGAGCTCGTGGAGGTTACGAGTCGCGAGGAGCTTGGGACGGAGAGATGCGTTCCAGTCGTCAGCCGTCATATTACTGTAGACCGCGTCCTAAAGCGCGTTAGTGAGTGAATACAGGCAATCTAGATTCTCGAGGATGACTTACTCTTAGATCCATGGCACAGTGAATCAACCCTTTGATGGCAGGAAAACTATGCTTCACATCGTTGATGACGGGCTCGAGCTGAGACTTCTCTGCGACATCAACCGCAAAAGCCTTAGCTTGGACGCCTTGAGCGTGAAGCTCATCGAGGAGAGCCTGGGCTTCAGGACGTGCAGCAGCTGATCGGGAGAGGAAGACGAGATGACGCGCGCCTCGTTCGACGAGCAGACGCGTCACGGATCGACCAATGCCACCGAGACCACCGATGAGGACGTAGGTGGCATCATGAGGCAGACAGAAGCTCTCCAGACCCTCAGGAACGACCTGGAACTCAATTAGTACGCGTTGATAGTAAAGGATTGTGCGGAGACTTACCGGGACAATGTCGTCAGGACGAGGGTACAGAACAATCTTGCCAACGTGACCACCACTCTGCATCAGTCTGAAAGCCTTGGAGACCTCACCGAAAGAATATCGGGCAAGGTTGTTCAAAGGCGAGATGGCATTCTTGGACAGAAGCTCAACGACCTGGTTTCCAATAGCCTCGAAACGATCAGGATAGCTAATGACATGGGTCAAGATGTCTAATCCAGAAAACGTGATGTTGTCAAGGAACGGACGCATATCCAGGCCGCTATTGTCGTAGATATCACGCTTTCCAAGCTCAATGAAGCGACCAAAGGGTGCAACGCAAAGCCATGTTCGGCGAAGGGCTTCACCAGCAAGAGAGTTGATGACAACATCGACACCTCGTTGGTTCGTGAGACGGAGAATACCATCAGCGAAGGAGTAGTCACGACTGTTGAAGATATGAGACTCCTTGATACCGTAATCTTCCATCAAGAGACGCTTCTTCTTCTCAGAAGACACAGTAGCAAAGATCTCAGCGCCGAGGTACTTAGCTAGACGAATGGCAGTCTGACCGACACCACCCGCCGCAGAGTGAATCAAGACTGACTCACCGCGCTGAAGACGCGCGACGTCAATGAGGGAGTGCACGACTGTAGCAGAGGTACACATCAAAGAAGCCGCTTCCTCATCGCCGAGATGATCAGGTGTTTGCTGGAAAGTACGAGGATCAACGCGTACACGAGTCTGGAAACACCCTGCGTGCATACCAAAGACACGGTCGCCAACCTTGAATTTCGTCACACCAGCGCCAACCCTGGCGACGACACCTGCACACTCAATACCGAGAGTGTTATCCTCCATCTGACCCATCGCAACCATGACATCGCGGAAGTTCAGCCCCACAGAGCCAACCTCGATCTCAATTTGGTTATCACCAAGAGGTTCCGAGAGATCAGGAACGGAGAGGTTCTCGAGGGTATCGAGAAGACCAGGATCGCGGATGGAGAGTTGCAGAGGCTGGTTCACCTGCTTCAGAGGCACCTCGACCGCTGAGAGGTTGTTTCCAGTCTTGGAGGAGTCGAGAAGGGCTTTCAGGTCGGGGTTGGGAATGAGGCGCTCGACGAGGACTTGGTTGTTGCGGATGACGTACTCGGAGTCTGAGGTCTCACCGAAGGTCTTGCGGGAGATGATCTCGATGATGGATGAGATGGTCTTGGTGTTCAAGGCGGAGTCAAGGGAGGTGGATGCATCGAGGCCAAGAACGGTGAAGGAGATGTCAGGGTGTTCGGCGCGAATAGTTCGCCCAAGGCCGTTTACGAGACCTCGAGAGGCAGTGTCGAGAGTCAGCCAGAGAGTGCCACGTGAGGCGAGGAAAAGGGAGCGAAGCCTGGTGAAGGTCTCGTGGTGAAAGCTCTCCAGGAAAGGAGTGTCAACATCAAGAGCAGACAAGGTCAGGAATGGAGCGGTCTGCTCGGGGGTATTGGCAAAGTCAGCCTTGGTGACCTCATAGCCCCGAGAGGTCAAGCCACTCTCAGCCTGTGCAATGAGTTTGCTGAGACCGGAGGATGGGGAAGGCGGAGTGACGATGAGGACGTGGCGGACTGAGGGGTCCGTCTCGGGCTTGTGGAGAGCGACGATGAAGTCTGACACAGCGGTCGAGGTGAGATCGGTAGAGCTGAGAAGATCAGTGGAGATGGTGCTCGCGTGGTTGACGATCAGCAAGATGCCGGAGGGTTTGAGGATCTTCTTGGCGTTCTTCAAGACAAGTGAGATATCACCCTGCTCTTCAACGTCAATGAAGATAACATCTAGTGCCACGTCCTCGAATCCCTGAGTGCTGGGGTCATGGGTGAGGTCAAGCTTCTTCTGCTGAACCTTGTTCTTCCGTGCCTCAGGGACAGAAGCCTCTTCGTCGACAGGTCCGTCCAGAGGAGTTGTAAGAGCAACAGAAGCAATGCTGCCTTGAAGCTCTTCAGCTTGCGCAGTGAGAGTTTTGAGAAGAGTGCTTGACGTGGAAGAGCTGTACTCAAGGACACTCAGTCCAGGTCGCTTCTGACCGAGAAGAGACAGGTAATTGCCCAGCTTAGAGGCCAAGTCAGTACCCTTAAGCAGCTCCTCAAGAGTCGCAGCATCAGAGATCTCGACATCGACCACCTTCTTGGGAACAACAGGAACATGGCCAAGCGACTGGCCGTCACCCGAAGAAGAATCAGAGGCGCCCCTCAAAGGCACAGTCTTACATCCCTTCAGCGCAATCAAAGGTTTAGATCCACCCTCAGCAAACGCGATGACATCGCTCAGCATGTTTGTAGCACCATGCTTCTTGGAAGTGCTGAAACCATGATACTTGGTACCGCTAGTCGAGTCAAAGTCCGCAGAGATGTACAGAGAAGCAGTAGACACGGGGACGCGAGCCTTGATCTCGGCGGCGTCACCGGTGCTGGAGATCAAAAGATGGACAAAGACATCGAGAACAGCGGGATGGATGAGGTGAGCGGGCTCCCACTTCTTGGGGTAGAAGTCCTTCGTGTCGATGACTTCCATGGAGAAGTGAGCCTTGTGATCAAAGAGGTTGAGCTTCTTGACACCGCGGAATGCTGCGCCGAGACTGAAGCCTGACTCGTCGAGCTTGGTGTAGAAGACAGTTGGGTCGACACTGGGCAGGTCGGAGTTGGAGATAGACTTGTACTCTTGGTTCAGAAGAGCGTTGGCTGCGGCCTCCTCATCCAAGAATGTGCTGCCGGTCTCATGCTTGTAAGACGTGCTGACAAGACCAGTACAGTTGGTCGTCCAAGAACCGCTTTCATTGCGACTAGACACCGTAAATTCCGTCCAATGCGACCACGAAACATTGGGACCAGACCTCCATGGTGTAAGCTGAAGTCTCGTCTCAACAGTCTGATCATGCGGAACAACAAGAGCACTTCCAATGTTGACATCTCGAATAGTAGAACCCTCGACATCAGTTCGTGTCTCAACCTGTCGCAGACCCTCAATCGCCATGACGATCATACCAGCCATAGGATAAATGTTAGTGTTCTGGAACTGATGGTGCTCAATCCATGGTTGCTCCGAGATGCGGAGGTAATTGTGCCATGCAGGCTCGGCCTTGGTCGAGCGAGGATCTCTAACGCCGAGGAGTTCGAGGCGGGGGTGTTTGCGCTGCTTGTAGGCGGTTACTGCGGCGGACTCGTGCCAGTAACTGCTAGTGGTGTTCCAAGCGTAGGGGGGAAGATCGACGAGTGCGGAGGTGGTTTCGGTGTAGTCGTTGACGAGAGGGACGTTGACGTGGTGGCCGAGAACGAGAAGCCCGCCAACGACTTCGAGAGTAGTCTGGATAGCATCTTGTTTTCGCTTGATGGTAGAGAAGTACTTTGGCGAAGCACCCTTGTCACCGATGCTATCAAGGATCTGCTTCAGAGGTCCTTGGAGCGCAGCGTGAGGTCCAATCTCAACCATGGCATCCGCACTACCCTTCTTACCCGAAGCCTTGCGCTTGCCCAATGCACCAGCGTTAGCAGCAGCAGTGACAGCACCGGAGAAGTTGACAGGGCTGACGAGGTTAGCGACCCAGTACGCAGGGCCAAGCTCAGTGCCATCAATGGGTTTGGCCGAGACGGAGGAGAACATGCGGACTTTGGGGTTGCCGGGCTTGAGCTCCCACTTGCCAGAGAGAGAGTTGAGATACTCCTCTGAGATCTGCTGCATGTGGTGAGAGTGGTAGGCTGTAGTGACGCGGAGTTTACGCGCGAAGATGTCGTCGGCTTGAAGGAATGTGAGGACTTCATCGATGCCTTCGACGTCGCCGGAGAGAGTGACACTGGCGGGACTGTTGATGCAAGCGATGACGATCTTGCCTGCTGTGACGCGGCTAAGATACTCACTCACACGTTCGGGACCAAGACCAACAGCTGCCATTGATCCAGTCTTGGTGATGTTGCCAGTGAGATGACCACGGAAATATGCAATCCTTATAGCAGCCTCCTTGTCGAAAGCACCCTTGGCATAAGCAGCAGCAATCTCACCACTAGAGTGACCAACAGTGACTTGAGGGTGAATACCCCAACTCGCAAGAAGATCAATAATGCTGAGCTGGAGAGCAGTACAAGAAGGTTGGCTGACATAGGGAAGGTCAATGATAGACTCCTTCGCATCGCGGTTGAGCTCTTCAACAAGATCCCATGTGCTGCCGAAGTCCTTGAGATACTGACTGCACGCGCGGAGGGACTGCTGGAAGACAGGGTACTTCTGGAGTTCTCTGCCCATGGCGAACCATTGAGCTCCTTGGCCGGTGAAGATGAAAGTGAGGGCCTGTGATCGGGGAACGCGAGCGGCTTTGGTGGGTGCGCCATCGAGGGCTTGCTGGAGCTCTTCGATGGTTGAGGCAGCGGCGTATGTCTTCCAAGGAAGAGAGGATCGTTTCTCAAAGAGGGTGTAGGCGAGACGATGGAGGAATTGGCCCTCGGGAAGGTCGCGGGCTGCGCGGTCGGCGAGATGAGCCTGGAGAGTCTGGCTGAGACGAGCGATGCCAGACTCTTCGTGGGATGAGAGGAGAAACAGGCGAGGTTTCTTGTCAGTCTTGTCGATATAGTCTTGAGATCCGTTCTCAATCAAGCCAGTAGCGGGAATACCCTCCACCTTGGTGTTGTGATGGCCCTTGAGGTTGTGAGTCTTGAGGAAGTGGTACGCATCATCCAAAACAGCATGAGCATTGGCGCCACCATAACCGAAACTGTTGATACTAGCCCGGCGCAGACCAACAGGCCACTTGATCTCCTCAGTAGGAATGTTAATCTTCCACTCATCAAGTTTGATCTTCGGATTGACGTTCTCAAGCCCATAAGTCGGAGAAATCACACCACTCTCAAGACTGTAAATCGTCTTGACAAGACCCGCAAGACCACTCGCACCCTCAAGATGGCCAATGTTACTCTTCACAGAGCCAACATAAACAGGCTTCTCTCTCGTCTTACCAAATACATTCCCAATGACCGAGCACTCAATAGGATCACCGACCTTAGTACCCGTTCCGTGCGCCTCGAAGAAATTGGTCTTGTCGAAGCTCAGACCAGCTGAAGCATAAGTCGCACGGATGAGCTCCTCTTGGCGAGAAGCAGAAGGTTGTGTGATGCCGAGGGTTCGTCCGTCCTGGTTACTACCCGTGCTTCGGAGGACGGCGCGGATGGTGTCGCCATCGGCAAGAGCCTTGTCGAGACGCTTGAGGACGACAAAGCCGCCGCCTTCAGCGCGGGCGTAGCCGTTAGCTGAGGCATCGAAGGAGTGGCATTTGTTGTCTGCGCTGAGGAAGGACATGGAGGACATGAAGACGCCAAAGTTGGGGAGGAGATGAAGACCTAGACCTCCGACGAGAGCCTGCAAGGGTAAGCATTGATAGAAATGATGGGCAGTGGAAGACTTACCGAGTCACTTTCGCCGCTTCGGATGCTTTGCCCTGCGAGGTGAAGGGCAGTCAACGTGGAAGAGCAGGCAGTGTCGATGGTGACACTGGGTCCCTTGAGGTTGAAGAACCACGAAATGCGATTTGAGAGAAGGGCTGGGCCGGTACCGGTGGCGGTGTACTTGGGTGCGCTGTCCATGTCGTAGGCTTGTAGATCCCAGTAATCATGCTGGCATGCTCCGATGTAGCAAGACATGTGTTGATTGGCGACCTCGTCAATCTTGAGACCAGCTACAGACCGTCAGCTCAAACCGTCACAGGAGAGTTGAGCATCTTACCATTTTCAAGACCCTCGTAGGCCAGCTCTAGTAGGATTCTCTGTGTAGGATCCATACCCCTCGCCTCCTCGGGCGTAATAGAGAAGAATCCCGCATCAAACTTATCAACATCACTCTTCAAAAAGTACCCCTGCTTGGTATTCAACGTCCCCGCTCTTCCACCATCAGGGTGATAAAACCCATCAATGTTAAAACGGCTCCTAGGAACATCACTCAATGCATTCCTCCCCTCCTTGAGAAGATCCCAAAGATGACGAGGGGAAGTTGCATCACCAGGAAATCTACCAGAGACTCCGATGATAGCGATGGCAGACGAGATGTCACCGTCGACCTGAGAGAGGCTAGCATTGTATTCAACGCCACCATTGGAAGTGCCATTGTTAGCACCCCCGTTAGTAGTGTTGTGAAAGCCATTAGCGCTAGGATGAGCTCCATGGCCGTTGCCATTGCCGTTTGCGCCGTTGGAGCCATTGGAGAGAGTCATTGTGAGAGGGGGAAAAGAGTCAGAAACAAAGGATTTTGTAATGGGCGCTGGCTTGCTTTGAATTTGACTCTGAAGAGAGGATAATGATCACGAAAACACTAACATGGAAACGACTTAGCATCAGATATATGAACTGAAGCATTGTTATGATATGATAGCTGCTCTGTATGCTGCGCACTACGGATCGGAGCTAGCTAGACAGGGTTAACAGAGCATGAGTCTCATCTATCGAGTATTTCTTGCTCCGACTAAAGCTCATGCACGTCTTCGGAAGATATTGACACTAAGATCGGAGGTTGCGTCAGCGTCGGCGCCGAGGGAATGACCCACTGTATCCTTGTCAGACCGGCCCGGAAAGTCCGCGGCCAATGATAATGAGCCGGGAATAATAGATTTTGAGCTGCCGTATTATTCTTGCGTGATATTCGAGACTCAAAAGGATCCGTATTTGCCTCAATGGAACCAAGTTGCAAGCTGAGGCCTTTTTCGCTCGTTCATTCTTGCCGATACAATATCGGGGCCTATAATTCGCCTCTTAATATGATGGCTTTGAGGACAAGATTCTGTTATCAAAGCTTACATGTTATGTTACATGCCAATACACTTGCCAAAACAAGTCGCAAGATGCTAGGGAAGAGTATGCAAAACTCTGAGTCTGCAGTCTGCCAAGACTGGCAGTTCTACAACAGCACCTTTATCTACGGCGCTCTGAATGGCACGTTTTGCTCTACCTATGATGTCGATGTCCTCAAATGCGCATGAGTGCATAGATCAGTTGTTATCTCTTCGGAATAAGATCTAGCTATCTGGTGATATAGTAGATACATTGCGCTTGGAGTTAAGAATGAATTGGCAGCTTAGAGAAGCATGTCAATTACCCAGGGGAACATGCAATGCATTGATAATACGGTGATTATGGACAGGGGCGGACAGGGGCCATTCTAGGTGCAGAGTTGGCATATATGGAGCTGAAATGTTATTATGCAGATTCATAGATAGATACACGGCTCTAGTACACTACCCCTTCGCCGCTCAGTCTGTAGTAAAGGAACGATATTCAACACGATTATGAAGGATAACTCCCGTTTCAGTACAGAATGGTGAGAAAAACAGTTTTGCTTTTGCATTTGGTCTAGGCAAGATTGGGAATGATCTAGCTCCAGTGGTATCGACCTTGGCTCAAACGGCTGCACCTTTCGACTCCCGATTTTGACGTCAAGGAGACCAAATTTACCATGGCAGGTCTCAGTATGATGAGCTTGGAACGAGTTAATGGCGATGCTAAGAATTTACCCTACCTTGGCTGTAGAAACGCGCCCGAGTCTTAATAAAGTAAACCAATCGCTGTCAGCTGGACCGAAGCCGAGGTATCCCATGTATAGAATGAGGGGAAACATATCCGCTTGCACTGAATCAGCGATTTCCATTTTTAAAGATGGATATCAGTCTTATTAATGTAACCTTGTGGATAAACGGTTCCTGACAAGAAAGCAATTGAGGCTTGTTATTCGCCGATCTTTCCCCGCAATCTCGCCTCTCCCCAGATTTCTCCACGTATGACCTCGCTCCAAGGCCCACTACCCCAGATGGTTCATGGACGATTGATAAAGATTTATCCGCCCCATGATGAAACGGCATCTCGGCACATGGTGCCATTTAACTATAGATGTAGATATACTTATGTATATATATGCTGATACTTTAGCGACAGAGACAATAGAGACATTGCAGTATCGTCTCTTGGCAAGATGAAGTCTCTCACATCATTCGTGGCAGTTGCTCTGGCTGCATGCGCTGTCACTGATGCCCGTGGGCTGCACTATCAATCTGAAGCTCCACTGAATATCAAGACAACCAGTGGTCATCTCTCAGGCTTCATCAACAACACCGCCCCCGAGGTTCGCCAATTCCTCGGTGTTGCCTACGCCGAACCTCCTCTCAAGTCCCTTCGCTTCCAACCTCCCAAGCGAAAGCACAGCTCGGAGCACGTATCAGCCAAGAGGTACGCGCCGTCATGCAAGCAGATCATCAGCAAGAACCCAACAGTCTACACTGAGCACATGACTCAGTTTCTTATCAATGGCGGCGACTCTGAGGATTGCTTGTATCTCAATGTCTACGCCCCATTGAAGCCAACTGCAAAGAAACTGCCTGTCTTTATCTACATTCCCGGTGGTGGGTTTACAGGCGGTGGGGCAGACTCGCTTTACAAGATCCCCGACAAGTGGATTCAGAAGACTCAGTCTCACATCGTTGTCACCATGAACTATCGCGTCAACCTCTTCGGCTTCCCCAACGCCAAAGCTGCGCAGCAAAATGTTGGCTTGCTCGACCAGCGCATGGTTGTTGAATGGACACGTGATAATATTGCAGCCTTTGGTGGTGATCCTCATAAGATGACTCTCTGGGGCCAGTCTGCTGGTGCTGGCTCAGTCGGCATGTACGGATACGCTTACCCCAAGGACCTCATCGTCAAGGGTTTGATCTCTGATTCTGGCGCTCCGGCAATGTTGGCTAAGGCTTACGGTAACCACTCCAGCTTCGACACTCTTGCTGATAAGGTTGGCTGCAAGGGATTGGAGGGCAAGAAGCAATTGACCTGCATGCAAAAGGTCGATGCTTCGACGTTGCAGAAGGTTTATTCTGAGACACCGACCATCTCCTTCACTCCCGTTGGAGATAACATCACCGCCTTTTCCAACACGACCGACCGACTAGCGAGAGGTCTGGTCACCAGAGTGGTAAGTAGTGCTGAATTTCTCTTGTCATAATGAATGTCTTACTAATATGTGATAGCCATGGATCTTTGGTAACAATGCCAACGAAGGTGCTGGATTTGGCACGTACGATCCTAACGGTGTGACACCAGCCCAGATTGCTATTGGACTGCAGGCTATCGTCTGCCCAGTCGCTGCTGAGGTCAAGTGAGGGCTCCCCATGACCTAAGATTCGTATCACTGACCCATGCTCTCAGAAACCGCGTCAAGTATGGATACCCAACCTATAGATATTATTACACTGGAAATTTCTCCAACATTACCCCTCTGCCCTGGATCGGCGCTACTCATAGCGGTATGTCTACCTCCTGTACTGTATTTTCGCTACTGAAACATTTCCAGCTGAGCTTCCTCTTCTCTTCGGAACGCATTATGAATACCGTGGTAACTCCACCGAATATGAATGGGAGGTTGCCGAGGGCATGCAAAGTAAGTCTCACGAACTCCACCTTGCTTGCAGGTTTACTAACGCCTGCCAAGGTCTTTGGCTCTCTTTCGCAAACAACCCCAAGAAGAACCCTGAAGTTGGAAAGGTTACTTGGCCATTGTACAAGCCGAATGAGAACAAGATGGCTGTTTTTGCAGAGACTGGAAAGAAGTGGTTCCAGTTAGGCAAAGGGTTTCTGACCGAAACTCAGTGCAAGTAACAGGAAGTGGGCGCGTAGAAACGTGGGCTGCTGAAAGCATTGTCTTTAGCCACCGTCAAGGTAGACTCTTGAGTCGAATGTGCACTCTTTATTGAGCGACTACTTTAATCTTTCTAGCTGAGACTTCTGCATACTAACCTAATATAACCTGTCTGTCCTCGAATTTATAAGTACCAGAATATAGGCACCTTTTACTAAGATCACTGTAGAACAAGAGGTACGAACCGTCTTCGTGGACGAGACTGGGCGCCTCAATCAACCTTTCGTCGTCAGTCTCACTGAAGATTCTAATTGAGCCGCCATCGAAAGTTGGCTTAGAACAGCCGTCACCGCTTAGAACCTTCAACAGTGCCGCCACGTTGGCCGCTATTGCTGAATTTGGGCAAGTTTGGGTCGCATGTGTATGAAAAAAGGGTTCATTAGTAGCTATTATGATCAAATAGACAAAGAGAGAGCAGCGCAAGGGCCTATTACTAATGCTCTGTTACCTTCTTCAGATCTTGGCGACAGACGGAAGCAAGGCCAAAAATGGCGATGGGCTCAGCCGAGGCTCGTGAGGGATGATCTCAGCCTTTTAGGGTAAGGTATCTTAGACGATAACCCCGCAAGCCCCGCAATTGAGCAGAGCGGCATTCTCGGTGACTAACACGTGATCGTATGCTCGCGGTGGATTGAGCCATGCTTGGGTTGTTATTCTCCTACGTGTTACTGGCACCGACTCTTCCGAGGCAATCAGCGGTGGATTTTGACCCCAATCTTCTTCCTCGGAAGTTAAACCCTTCTTTGCCCAGTGAATTCCCTACCACACTCTATGCACGTCAGAGGCAAGGGCGTATATAAACAAAGAGGGGTCCGACGAGACCGACAGAGGCTAACTACCTCCGCAACTTGATAATTTCTTCCCTGAGCAATCACCGCCTTAGGCTCACCTGAATTAAGATATTGCTCTCAGATTGCAAAACGCCGGCGACCTGATTCTTGAAAATGCCACCTGATCCCAAGTTATATTTACCACCAAATGTGCCATGGAGCGAACCTGCGTGGTATCGTACTGGCAAATCGGTCTACCTCAACGCATCCCATCGGAAATTGAGGGATAGTATTCGAAAATATGTTGATGAACATATTCTTCCCTACTCCTTGGATTGGGAAGAAAAAGGCGAGGTTCCACGATCAGCGGCACTGAGCTACTGTAAATCTGGAATTCCTTTCGACGACATACCAGAGGAGTTTCGACCTCAGGATGTCCCCAAACTAGCAGGAATCCCACAGGGAGGATTGGACGCCTTCCACTTTCTTATTTCAACCGACGAGATGTCTCGTGTTGAGGGCGGAGTCTCCATTGCCCTTGGCGGCGCGTCCACAATCGGGTTGCCACCGGTACTCCATTATGGAACTCAGGAACAAAAGTCTCGTTGGTTTCCAGGACTATTCTCAGGGAATGTCAATTTCTGCTTAGGCATCACGGAGCCTGGTGGTGGTTCAGACGTGGCAAATATCCAAACCACGGCTGAAAAGTCTTCAGACGGCAAGTTCTACGTTGTGAACGGTGCCAAGAAGTGGATTACAGGTGCTCCATGGGCAACTCACATGACTACTGCTGTACGAACCGGCGGTCCAGGTGCCAAAGGTGTCACGGTCCTCGAGATCCCGCTCGATAGCCCCGGAGTGTCTCGGACCAAGATCCTCAACAGCGGACAGAACGCCGGAGGGTCTAGTTTTGTAGATCTCGAAAATGTCAAAGTCCCAGTCGACAATCGGATCGGTCCAGAGAACGAGGGCTTTGCAATCATCATGAAGAACTTCAACAGGGAAAGGTATGCACTCGCAGTCGGGTGTAATCGAAAGAGCCGGACCTGCCTTGCTATGTCGTTCTCATATGCTATGGAGCGCAAGACCTTTGGGAAGAGGTTGATTGAGAATCAAGTTATACGGCGCAAACTCGCTGAAGTTGCACACCGCGTCGAAGCTCACTGGGCTTGGCTTGAGCAGATTGCTTTCCAAGTCAATTCATCTAGTGAAGGCTGGCAGGAACCAAATATTGCAAGTCAGATAGCTTTGGCCAAGATCCAAGGCGGGCAGATGGTGGAATTGGCATGCAGAGAAGCTCAGCAAATCTTTGGGGGTGCCGGCTATCAGAAGGGCGGCCGTGGGGCGACAGTGGAACAAATCAGCCGCGACCTTAGGATGCTAGTAAGTACCTTCTTTGCTTCTTCTTAAATCGATAAGCGGCTGATAGCAGATAGGTAGTTGGCGGCGGCAGCGAGGAGATTCTTACAGATCTTGCCCTCAGACAGGAGATAGGGGCCTTTGATAGGGAGGCGAAAATGTAAATAAGGTAGAGAGGTATAATCAATATATTTAAAGAATTAATAGAAACATAAGTAGGATAATACTACTAGATACGATCTATATTCAGTCTAGTTAATAATTAACTTCTCTTTAGCAATATCTAAATCTTTAAATAGAAATAATATCATATATAT
>JAAOAJ010000394.1:0-37653 GCA_013781345.1 Fusarium coicis
CCCCCCCCCCCCCGCGTGGCTTTTTAGCTCCTGTCTCTCCTTTTTCCCGACTCCTTTTAGACACACGCTCAATCTAGGCATGCCGGTAGTTCATTCCAAGCGCCTTCCATTCATACCATCCCATCATGCCCCAACTGTCTCAGGGGGTGAAGCAGGGGACGCAACCCTTTCTACGCCACCAGAATGTCTCTTCCTACCTCTCAGCGGCCAAGAGAGCTCTTTATCTTCTCATCTCGTCACTCCGCAGGCTCCTAGCCTTCACCCGACGCATAACCACATTCTCTCACATCATGTCGGAATCTTCACGGCCCATGGCCTTTGCGGCCAGGTTTCTCCCAATCGTCTTTTGTCTGGTCTTGCTGGGCTCGTTGACGTTTCACAATGTCTATTCTTCGGATGATCCATATCGATGTAGAGCGCTGCTGGGCGAGAGTGAACGGAATGGAAGCTGGATCCATGCTCCGGATGAGACGGGTGCGAGGAAGCCGTTCACGAATTGGCAGCCTGATGGATGTATGCTGCATCATTACACGGCGCAGGACATAAAGGATTGCATGGGTGATCGCCATTTGGTCTTCTCTGGCGACTCGACCACACGACAGATATACTGGGGCACTGCGCGATTGGTAACTCATGCCCGCCCGCATCTGCGCATTCATTGTTCTGCTACTGACTGGTAATTAGTTGGATCGTAATAAGGCCATGAAAGGTCGCAAGAAGGCCAAGCCTCACCGAAGTTACAACACAACCTTTAATGGCGTACGAATGCTGCACATCTGGAACCCGTTTTACCATACCGAACCAGGTCACCCTCTCCGAGAACAGCTCGAGCGAATCAGCGAGGACAAGCACAAGCAAGGCCAGATCAAGGAGTCCGCTGAAGAGAAAGCGAAGCGAAAGGAAGTGCATCATGGCTCCGATCCTGGCCTCATTATGCTGGGTGCTGGTGCTTGGTACGCCGGTAACTTCTTCGGCAATGAGTCTGACAAGCGATTCGCCGTGGCCCTGGACAACATCACCGACATCCTCCATTTGGGAGACCTCACCAAATGGGGTACAGGACCAATGGACCCTGTTGAAGGCATTGGCAATGAAGTCTTCCTCGCCCCCGTGGCACCTCCATACTACAATGAACTCCCCAAGTCCCGCACTGGACCTAAGGGTATTCACCAGGGTGAGGTCGAAAACATTGATAAGGTCATCTACAGCCAGGAAGAGGAGCACAACCTCCGTCTGCTCCGAGCATTCCCTCAACTCTCACTCAATCAACCTGAGGCTATCGTCGACAGGACTCAGACTGGCTTCCACGTCATTGACACGGTCGCTGAGATCAAAGCCAACATCCTGCTCAATGCCCGATGCAACGCCAAGCTTGATCGAATGCACGGATATCCCTTCACTCGAACTTGCTGCACAGATTACCCCACGCGATCATGGGTCCAGATTGCCATTCTCGGCTTCATTACTCTCTACGTAATTGCGTGCATCTGCTACGAGGGCGTAACTCTCGTATCGTCTATCGACATCAAGTGGCTCGATATGAAGGTTGGCATGTTTGCTGTGTCTCTCCTCTACTGTTTCGCTGCCGATCGTACCCATCTGTTCTCCAAGGGCATGAAGGAATTTATTCCAAATGAGTTTTACCTCCTCATTTCAATCTGTCTCATCATTGCCGGCCTCACCATTCGCAAGACAAAGTTCCGTGCGCCTCGTCTTCCAGTTACTGAGGGTGCCGCCGCCCCTACCACTGCCACCGTGACGATTAATGAGGATGCTGGCGTTCTCTCACGAGATCAGACTGAAGAGTGGAAGGGATGGATGCAGGCTGCTATTCTTGTCTACCATTGGACCGGTGCAATCAAGAACCTTCCCATCTACATCTTTATCCGATTGCTTGTCGCTGCCTACCTGTTCCAGACAGGATACGGACATACCATCTACTTCCTCTCCAAGAAGGACTTTTCATTCCGTCGCATTGCGAGTGTCATGCTGCGCTTGAACATGCTGAGCTGCGCCCTTCCTTATGTCATGGGAACTAACTACATGTTTTACTACTTTGCGCCTCTTGTCAGCTTCTGGTTCATGGTCGTCTATGCCACCATGGCCATCTGCTCTGGCTTCAATGATAGTGTCAAGATCGTCACGAGCAAGATCTTTGCCTCTTTCATCATCGTCACAGTCATTCTCAACTTCACCCCTCTCACCCAATGGGCTTTCGCAATCCTCGAGGTCGTCTTCCGCATCAAGTGGAACCTCGACGAGTGGATGTTCAGAGTCACGCTTGATGGAGCTATTGTGTTTGTCGGCATGCTTGCTGGTGTCGCGCAACAGCGACTCGAGCGTGATTCCGCTTGGTACACCAACTTCAAAGCTGCCATCATTCCTTCGGCCCTGTCAATCCTTGGCTATGCCTACCTCTGCACATACACTGGTGACAGAAAGGTCTATATCATGATGCACCCTGTCATTGCGGCGGTGCCTATTCTTGCCTTCATCGCTCTCCGAAACGCTACTGTTACCATGAGGAACTACTACTCTACTGCCGCAGCTTGGCTCGGTCGATGCTCTCTTGAGACATTCATTCTGCAGTTCCACGTCTTCCTGGCCGCTGACACCAAGGGCGTCCTTCTCTTGGATATCTTCAAGGGCGACGCCAGTCTCCTCAATGACCGCTGGCGAGATCTCGCAGTTATCGTCCCCATCTTCTTCTGGGTCAGCTACCTTGTCGCCGAAGCATCTGGCAAGATCGTCAAGCTCATTCTGGGTGAGGCCAAGCCAAAGCAAGGCATCCCAGAGATTGTGGAGGATGATGAAGAGGGCAGCGAGCTGAAGATTGTCGAGCCTGTATGGGAGAATATGCCCATGCTCAACAATGTTCACTTGGACCGTGCAAAGGACTTTGCCAAGTCTTTCACGACTGGCCTTCACATGCGCGTCGCAGGCATCCTTGGAGTGATGTGGCTGCTCAACTGGGTAAGTTAACTGCCGTTACTGCTTTGAAGGGTGATGCTAACAGATTGCAGTTGTATTAAAGCGCTAAGGCGTTCATTCATGGCTCTTAGAGGGCGTTTTCTGTTTCGGTTTGTTTGGTAATTAGGTGTACATAGGTCCTGTAGACTTGAATATAGAAATTGAGGCTCGATATCTTATGATCATACTTTATGTCTTCAATCTGTAGCTTTTGCTTCCATATGGCTACGACACTGGAGCCAACTTCATCACAACAAAACAGTCTCTTCCTCCATCATCTCAGCCCACTTCCAACAAGCATTCCACAACAACTCCCTCTTATGAACATCCTCACATGAAATATCCTCTTCCTCCCGTCTGGCCCCCATGAAATACCCCCTAGTGCCCTTGAATCTTTCATCGACGCTCAGCTCTACCAGCTCTCGACCTGACTGTGCTGCTGTCCGCATAGTATCGGTGAAGCGTCGAAGAATGGGGAGCGATATAAGCACAAGACTAAAAGCAAACCGCATGAACGGCGTCTGGATCCTGTGCGCACGGGAGTCGACCATGCCGCCTGGGTCCATTGCTATAGCTGTGATACCAGAGAGTTTGGGATTCTAATTCGTCAGTTTGAGGATGTCCAGGTATTGACTACAGCTTACCTTCTCAAGCCTGGCATTGAGGTCGTGCATGAACATGATATTAGCCAACTTCGAGTTTCCATAACGACGGAATCCTCCATCGTACCCTTTTCCCTTCTTATCCGGCAACGGCTTGACTAAAAGCTCAGTATCCTCTGGAATACCAGGTCGCTGCTTGAAAAGGGGATGTGTACGAGTTGTATAGTGCGTATCCGAACCAAGCATCACGATCCTCCCATCACTTGCCATACTTCCAACCAACTTTAGCACTAGAACAAAATGAGATAAATGATTGACCTGGAACGTCCGCTCGAACCCATCGGGAGTATAAACCTGCTCTGTAAGAGACATGGTGAAAGCGTTGCAGATGATGGCTTTTATAGGTGGTATTTCGCCAGAAGCTACTCTCTTTGCTGTATTTTCGGAGAAGGCTCGTACGTTTGAGAGAATAGAGAGGTCGAGAGCTTCGATGGAGGATTCGGAGTGTGAGGAGAGGATGGAGGAGAGTTGGGCGGTGTTGGGATCGGAGGGAGATGCATTGCGGACTGTTGCGAGGATGGTGTATGATGGATGGGTCTTTAAGAGATGGGATATATATTCGAGGGCCAGAGAGCCATTGGCACCAGTTACGATGATTGTTCCCGTCATATTGATGGTGTAAGTCGTGGGCTGCTGTACATTGCAGTGGGATCATATACTATCACGACAACGCTGCAGATGAACCTGGACCGAGAGAATCATCATTTTTACAGAGAGGCTCTTGTAGTATTTATATAAATACAATTCTATGGCTGTTTAGGCTTGATTTGCAATTTCACCAAGGAATCCTTTCATTTGGCGGAGTTGGCTGGAGTTCCGGGTAGGTCGGAGTTCCGCGGAACTCCCAGGCATTCGCACTCCGGGATAGCTCCACGTCAGCCAGTAATCGATTTAACAGTACTCAGTATTAAACTCAATCAATGCTCCAACACTATGTCCCTAATTCTCCATAGACCGGCCCAGTTATTCAGCCTTCGAAACGGTTGGAGCCGTTGGGTGCATAAGCCAGTGGCGTTTCATAGAAGCTACTTTTTATGTATGGTATACTTCACGCTTACCTACCCTTGACAGCTTCAGAGCCCTTTATATCAGCATTTTCCGGGTTCATGGCTGGGCCACGATGTCGTGGTTCAGCTTCAATAGCGTCACACTCTTAATTGACCAATGACCTCATATTATCAACATGATCCACATCGCGAGTCTCCAAAAGCCGACGCCCATAGCCGCCCGATGACTGATGACAAATCCCATAACCGACGTCAAAGATATCAATAAATAGTCCTAGAACTCATGAAAACGTCTGGTACCCGTGCAAACTTCTCTGAAACTCCAACATGGCGGATCGAATTCGATATAGCAAATCTCAGCTCGTCAAGTACTACGATCGGATTGCTTTCCCTGCATCTGATCGCCGGTACGACATCAGCAACCTCTCATCTGAAGATCAACGGTCCTACCTCGACACTTTGACAAAACAGCAAATTCTCACAGTTCCCTTTGAGAACCTTACTCTTCACTACTCATGGCATCGCACCGTGGACGTCAACGCTGATCATCTCTACAGTAAGATCGTGAATGAGAGGCGAGGCGGTTATTGCATGGAGAACAACACCTTTTTCAACACAGTTCTTCTCTCGCTGGGTTACCATACCTATATGGTTGGCTCGAGGGTCTTTAACCCCGATGCTGATAGATTTGGGGGCACTTCACATTGTCTCAGCTTGGTGATTATCGATGGGAAGACATTAGCCGTTGATGTTGGCTTTGGGGGACGGAATCCGACTGAACCGTTGGAAGTTGAGCATGAGCGTGTTCACACGGGATCAAGTGGTTTTCAGATGCGCTTGCGGCATGGTGTTATCGCGCAAAATGTCAGCAACCAAAAGCTTTGGATCTATGAATATCGATCTCGCGATGGAGGCGAGTGGGCTCCTCAATGGTGCTTCATGGACTTTGAAGTTCTGCCAGAAGATATCCGAGTCTTCAACCTGTCTCCTTCTAAGAGCCCTTCAAGCTTCTTCACTTTCAAAGTTGTCAGCGTCCAGTTCACTTCTGAGAAGGAGGATTATTCAGATGGAAGCGCTAGGGACTTGAACAGCGTGGGTGGTGACGTTGATGGTGCCTTTATCATCGATGGGGAATTATTCAAGTATAGAAAGGGTGGAGAGACAAAGTGGGAAAGGACTTTCAAGTCTGAAGATGAGAGATTAGCAGCTTTGAGGAAGTATTATGGTGTAGAGTTTACCAAGCAGAACGAGAGGGCTATCGGTGGAACAGCCGGCGCCATATCATACCAGAGAACTGGATCATAGCCATTGGTATCAGAACAAATACTTGTCTCTCTAACATATAATTGCTTGCCGATAGCTTCTTATGATACAAGCCATGATTCAAGATATTGTAATGTAATGGACTGCCCTACACCATAGGTATATCGAAAAGCCGGTTCATTCATCACTGAAACTCAATTTCATCCAAAAGCGCCCACGCGGTCGAAGGACTCATCTGAAAATCACCTTCATATGACGTATCCCCCTTCGCCAACATAGCGCGGTAAACCTGCCCCTTTGCCCTTCGGTCCAATTGATGAGAAATAGATAGTATTGCCTCAAACGGCTCTTTTGGCAGATATTGCATCACACCATCAAAGACTCCAAAACAGCTATCCAAAAGCTTTCGATCGTGTGTGACGAGATCGTGTTCTGGAAACTCAATCATGTTAACTATGATGAGGATCAGGCATGGGAGTGCGGTACATGTATGAAGCCTGTCACGCCTGTCAGTACTATCACTACAAATGGATGGGTGATTTACCATAGAATATACTCTGTCAATTTTGCCGAACTGATTAATTCCAGACAAACTCGAGCATTACCAACGCATTCATCCCATCCTGCTGGGAGAGGTGTAAGGTCCTCTCTTTTAACCTCCCCATCAACGTCGTCACTGATATCTATCACAGCAGGTGAGAGATACCGCCTCACTCTGTTGATCCATGTATCTTCAAAGGTGAATATGGAGTGAACTTTGATCCGGGTCTCAATATGGCGAGACCATAGGTTCGTCATCATATCTCTCGCGCACGGGGATAACCTCTTGTCAATACCTTCTCTGGTACGAAGCTCCGCAGGTATTTCTCCCACCCATTCTTTAAGCAATTCTTCTATCAGAGCAATTAAAGTAAATTTTCTTTCTGATGTGAGGGTATGAGACTTTTGGCTGTAGAGAAGATCATGGGCTTTTCCTTGGATGAATGCAAACTTGGCGCATGAACGGAGGTAGTTGAACCGAATGGTGTCTGTTGATGAGGTGATGATACCAATATCTTCTTCAGGGTCTGCTTCAGGTAGGTCTATGTCTGTTTCACAGTCGGGCTGGTGATATGGGCATCGAGACCTTTGAGCCATTTCCTGCTGGACGTTAGTATCATGGGTGCAGTTGGTGAGTTCAACGTACTCTGTCATAGATGTACGTAAGCCAGAACAAACGAGTTCTATGCGCCTGTTCCGACGCCGACAATCCTTCCAATGCCTTCTTCGAGTTCAACCGTAGACTTTGCGCAAGCCGAATGACACCCCCAATTAGAACAATAGCGAGTTGGACCTCTGAAGACCCTTGGAACAAGATCACCATGCCGAGAAGTACTTGCAGTCCCATTAAATCCTGACCTTGCATCATCAACTCTGACGTAACAGAGCGCACATTGCGAATGCTCTGGGAAAACGCAAGGTCGTCCATTGTCTTTCCCTCGAGGATGCGATAATTGATAGCCAAGACGACATTTATGGCAGCCCATGCAATAATAGAACGCTTGGTGGATGAAGAGTACCAATCGAGAAGCATGCGCATGAATACATTTTCTTCGAACAGTGGAATCATGGAGTTATAATTGCGGAAATAGTTGTCTACAATTGGGAGGACGTCTGATAGAGGAGCGAGCTGGAGCTGGTCTGAGCTCGTATGTTTGGACAATTGAGAGTCCGCATTTGAGATGGCTGTGCGTTGGCAATGGGCTACTTCAAGCGGTGTCTGAATTGGCGAAATGCCCCAACTACTGGAAGATCCAGAAACATCAATATCGCTGAGAGAAATGTCGAGTCCTGGCTGCGTTTGTGGTGCAACGGTTCGGCCCAGCGCCGTCAAGAGAGCCTCGATGTTGGCTAAGCGCTCTTCAAGGGCGGTCATACGGTCGGGCCTTTGCCGTCATTAATAACAACAAAATGGCATTTAATCGCAGGTACCTACTGAGTCTCAGATTGGCTTGAGGGCGCCGGAGTGATTCCGCCATTCCGAGGCGCCATTCTTCGACTTGTTACTGTCGTCTTGCAGGCAACAGTGTATAGTGTACAACTGGAGCAATTCGGTTTGCGACCGTCACACTTTACTTTCCGCGCCACGCAGAAATCGCATGCTACAGGACGACGTTAGACTATTTTCATATGATACTTTGTCGTGATCTCACCTTTTCTTCTACTTGATTGCGCTGTCTCCATGTTGAATCTCAATTGAACAGATCTCAATTGATTGATCTTCGACCGTCACTCTCTACCAGATCAGATTGTCGGATATGGCGCAGCGGAAAGCCCGCCAAACTCCGCCGCATTAACAGGGGGCTTTCGGGGGTTCTAGGGTGTTTCGACATGGGCTTGAACCTTGACAATCTAACAATCTCCTGAAAATCACCCCTTATCGTGGCGAAATGTGAGGATATCTATGATGCTGCCCAATTTCATGCTTGCGCTAGAGAATACTTGACATCTGATTTATCCTGCTATCTCAGTGTTTCGCGAACCTGTCTGCCTCACATATCTGAGACTTCAGTGGCGGAGAGCGGACTTGGCGTCTGGCGGAAGATAATTTAAGCGCACCCGGAGGCGATAAAGTGCGGGGGATGGATTGAATCATGGATCTTACTCTGGCTGTGCCTCATTCAACAAATCCCCCTTCGATCTCCAGTTTAACAAATAAACTCCGTTTTATTGCGTCCCAAGCGCGAAAGCCAAGGGCTCTAGCTTGTCTAGTTTCTTTCTAATCGCGTATGTCGCGTGTCGTGTCTAACTTGATCTATCGTTTATGTCTATCACAATTGTCTATCATTGCTTTGCCTCAGACCGGTACGAGTGCGAGTACCAGACCCGGAGCTCTAGTCTAGTCCTTGTTCCATCGCATGGCACCGGGTCGGGCAGGGTCGTGCTCGACGTACTTGAGCGTGCCGAAGATGGTCCACAGCTGGCCCAGGAAGCTTCGGTCGTCGTGGCAGTAGTGGTCGCCGATAACGGGCTTGATGGCCTCGGTGGCCTCGTCAGCCTTGTAGAAGGGGATCTTACTGCGAGGTGTTAGATGTGAATTGGCGCCATTGAGACAGGTGACTTACGGGAACAGATGGTGAACAACGTGCTTCTCAATGATGCCGTGGAAGAGGTGCTTTCCGATGAAGCCAAACTCACGGTCGACGGTGGCGAGAGCTCCCTTGACGTAGGTCCAGCCCTCAGCGGTGTAGTGAGGGAGCTCGGTGTGGTGGTGGTGGAGGTAGGTAATGGCAACTAATCAATTAGCAAAAAGTCGATCGATCCGATTGATCTCAAACTTACCGAGCCAGTGGTGAACCCACAGGTAGGGAACAAGGTAGAGGAAGAGAATGGTCGAAACACCAACTTGCTTGGAAGCAAAGTACAGAGCAGCTCCCATAAGAGCAAGACCGATATCGGAGATGAGGATGAAGATGGCCTCGTTGGGGCGGAAGACAGCGCTGGTAGGCTCGAAGTGACTGACTCGGAACCACTTGGCGAGGCCAGTCTTGGGCTCCCACTGCTTGCTGCCCTTGCCAGAGCTAGCGTTGAAGAAGAGGTACGCCTGCCATCCGAAAAGCTGGTGGAAGATGAGCTTGACCATCTGAGCAGCGGGGGTGTCCTCAACAAGCTCGGCGACGTCAATGCCAGCAATCATGAGCGACTTGGAGGGCTTGGGCTCAGTCTTGGGGACGAAAGCCATGTCGAGATCCATGTGGCCGGTGAAGCGGTGGTGGCGGTGGTGAGAGTACTTCCAGCTGAAGTAGGGGACGAGGAGGAACGAGTGGAGGAACCAGCCGGTCACATTGTTTACCTTTCCGTGGAGAGAGAAAGCACCGTGGCCGCACTCATGGCCGAGAATCCAGACACCGGTGCAGAACAGACCCTGGACGAAGCCGTAGACCATCCAAGCTGCGACGCGGAGGGTCTGGTCGGGGATGCTGGGGATGTAGGTGAGGGCAGCCCAGACGAGGGCAGAGACTATGGCAAAATCGCGGAAGACGTAGTAGAATGAGGTGACGAGCGAGGGCTGGAAGCAGTGCGCGGGGATGGCATCCTTGATGGTCTTGATATCGGGGAACACAGGTTCAGACTTGGCCTCAAGAGTGACCTGAGCACGAGTTAGGATTGCGACGAGTGGGAGCTGATCTGAGCTTCTTGGCCAACTTACCTTGGGGAGGTCCTCGACCACAACAGTGGTGGCAGTTCGCTGTCGAGTCGCCATTGTTACTAACGTATGCAGCAGAAGATGCAATTGTCAAAGCAAGATTCACTTGAGAGGAAGAGGAAGAAAGTTTAAAGAGGAGGAGAGAAAGAAGAGACTGAGAGGCGGGGGGGTGACGGGGAGAAGAAAAAGGCTCCCGCCCCAACAAAGCTCTCTTATTATTTATTCCTACCTAGCTAAAGGTACCGACCGATACCAGACCTCGTCTCAGGATTACGGCTCTTGACCTAATCCGAAATAGCATGGATACGAAAAAAAACCTTTCTGAGAAGTTAGAGAGACCGCCCAAAAACTTCAGGGACCCATGAATAGGGGTCCAGAACTTGGACTCGTGGCAGGCCAATCACGGCCCCACGATGTGCGGGAGATCATGGAGAGTTGAGGGAGACGTGTTCACGATGTGGAGCAGGCGAAAAAGGACCCTTAAGCTGTGAAGTGAGCTTAGCACAGAGGTTAACCGAGTGGGTTCTTTTCTTGCAAGGGAGCCTTGCTGCTTTGCTATACAGTGCTAGGTAGGTACAGTTTTGTTGAGGGCTCTTTCAATTGCGGTGAGAGATCGCCTCTTTTCTGATACGCAAGGCCAAATGCTCGAGTAAAGAGAAGAGGCAATTTCGAGAAGAGAAGATCTAATCTCACATGCTTGTCTTGGGTTCCTGAAGAGAGTGGAGCACCCAAACCCAACTCGCAGATAAGGGTCTGACCTTTCGTGAGTGGCTGAATTGTCACGCTATTTAGAGCGCCGCAGAGAATACTTCTGGAACAAGAGTTGTTCCGCTAAGTAAATTTGAGAGGTTTTTTTTTCTTTTCTGATGAGTCGTGTAGGGGCGGACCAAGGGAGCTTTTGTGGACTGGGGCCAAGGTTAAGCGCCTCTTCTCGAGTCAAGCCTGTTCGAGTCAAGGTTTCACATGTTGACACTGATTTAATGCTTCATGCGTCGAGGTGAGCCTCCAAGCTCAGCTACAGAGTAGAGGCAATTGTGAGACGCGGTAACCAACGCAAACGCGACCGAGGTCATAAATGCGACAATATCGGCAACTTTAGGATGCAAGACAATTTCAAAGACAAACCTTATGCAAGTTGACGAAAAACTCGCGAGACTTTTGCTTTAACTTCCAACTCATGAGGCCTTTGATTGGTATTCTGAGATCCCAGCTTGCAACCTCAAACTCTCTTACCTCAGCATTCATCATCGTCTCTACATGCCTCATACGCTTTGTTTAGGCGTCAAACTGCCTTACGGGTATGAGGCCTTTATCACGCTTGATATTATTAGCTCTAGATTTCCCAATCTCACTCGTCGACGCTCATCGCTCCCGAGGTTCATGTGATAATTGATGCCATTCTATTATTCGTATGCCGCTTAAGGGCTGATCTTTATCTTTATGTTTAATGCGATGCGTGCACTATGTACTATACCATGTTAAAAAAAAAAATCCAGTCCAGTAACAAACAATGAGTAGTACCCTTGCCAATTGGTCTTTGCGCCAGTTCATCTCATCCACGAAACCATGGGCTCCCTCCCTCGCTCGTATGTATCAGCCCCTCGTACATTTATCGTAACGGTTCATTTCGTTATTATGCCCCATCTCATTTCTAGAAGATGAATGAGCACACAAAGACCAGGCATGTATAAATAGTAGTAGTCGTGTATTCCAACTCGAACCACGCAGCCTGACCGCCAAACGCAATCTTCTTGCTCTGGGTCGTGGGGTGCGCCACCTGCGTCTTTGGATCTCGGTTTAGCAGGTCCTCGCGGTCGGGCATGGCCGGCGGGTCAATCGCGTATGAGATCGGTGTCCAGAGCGAACTGCAGATGAAGAGGAAAGTGAGAGGGGGCCAGAATGCGTGGGTGAGAAGGGCGGTGAGTGTGTCGCGAACGGTGTGAGTCGTGACGAATGATCGGAACGATGTGAGGACCACAGCGACGAGGGTCAGGTACACAAAAGCGAAGTGGAAAAGAGCCATGTAGTTGATGAGAATGCCCCAGAGTCGTCGGAACATGTTCTTTCGGAGTTTGGCGTCGCGCTCGTTAAGGGCTGAGCCCAGCGATCCTGTGGGTTTGAAGGCTTGCGCTTGACCGCCGAGCCATGTTGGCAGGATGAATGATCGGATGAGGCAGAGTGCGATGTAAGGAGACATCCAGAGCTGGTATCGCGAACCTCGCTGACCGGTGTGGTAACCTGCGGGAATGAAGAGAGCAAACTCGCAGATACGGTTGGAGATGACGGATGCGAAGCACGCACGGATCAACCATCGGAGCTGCTCATCAGTAGCATAGGCCACAAGAGGCTTCTGCATGATCAGGATAATCGGAATGGCGAAAAGCGAAATGGTAAGCAGAATTGTGTACAAGCTCAGCGAGGCGTACAAGAATCCCGAGAATCGCTGAGCGGTGGTCATTTGGCGAACCTTGTCGCCCCAAAGACAAAAGTTCAGCTTGAAGGAAGTATCGACTGTTCCAATGGCCCAACGCGTTCGCTGCTTAAGATGGCCGCCATAGTCTTCAGGAACGGTACCAAACTGCAGAGGTTCGTGAATGAAAGCCGTCTTCCAGCCCTTACCAAGCATCAAAGTCGATGTAGCGACATCCTCAGCCAGAGATCCAAGAGGGAAGTTACCAATCTCGTCGAGAGCCTCACGTCGAGCGACGTAGCCTGATCCAGTGCACCAAGCGACACCTAGAGCGTCCTTGATGGGCTCAATAACGTGGACGAAGAAATCGAGACTTTGAGCGAGAGGATCTGAGGGAGGGGTGTTGTAGAAGAGCTGGGGAGGGCAAGCGAGAGCCATCTTGGGGTCGATGAGCATGTGAGGAAGAATAGCACGGAGCCAGTCACGCTCGGGAATCTGCAATTGTAAGTATGTCGTCGGTCAATGTGCGAGAGTAACGTACCATATCAGCATCCAAAGCTGCCATGAACTGACCGGCGCCTCCAGGCAGCTTGTGTACCTCATCAAGACCATAGTTCAGGTTACCTGCCTTGAAGTGATGAGGTTGGCCAGGAATCTTGACTCGAGCCATGTAGTACAGGTTGGGATATATCATGGACAACTTCGCACATGCTTCTTGCAGACCAGCAGACTTTCCATCGTCGAGCAGAATGACTCTGTATCGATCCTGGGGGTAATCCAGATCACACGCAGCTCGCACGGTGTCCATCACCAGATCATCGTCTTCACCACAGCAAGTAATGAAGGCATCGACAGTAGGCACATCGTTGCCTGTCAACCTCAGCTTCGGGCGATTTCGCTTCTTCATCGACCACATTGTCCACGTATTATGCATCAATGACGGAATCGCTGTTGCAATCTCAACACCGATGAAGATCCAAGCACCACCATACGTCGTATCCGCCGCATTCTGCGCCCAAATAACACAAGCAATTCTCAGCGCAAGATACGCCATGTAGAGACCAGTATTCGCAAACGTGAGAAAGGGAACGAGCCTAAACACCCATCGCTTCCAACCTCCCCAGATCTCAGCGTCGTCGCGCTTATGGACATGCTGAATAGTGCTGCTGTCAACGATATAATCCTTGTTATAAAGTGTGTTTGTGCTGCTGCTGTGAGGCGAATTCCCGCCGGGCAGAAGCGCAGCGAGACTCAGGTGGCTCTGGTACTGTTTGACGGAGTCAGTGACATTGGACGATTTGTTGACGAGGGTGCGTGAGCTGACCATTAGGCTGGATGGTCTCCAGTCGACGGACGAATTGCCCGGGTGGTGATGCAGACGAGAAGCTGGTGTTTCTCGGCCGCTTCGCAGTGTCGGCGATGCAGAGCGTGAACCACCCGGTGTGTCGTTGAAGTACTGCCCAGGGCTATTGGAAATGTGCGGAGGCCATTCAGGCGCTGGACTGTAGTCGTCAAGGTGTGCTGGTGAAGGCCTAACGGGTCGTCCCTGCTCAGTGACAGAGCGGCCCTGGCCCTGAAACTCTTCTGTTGAAGATCGATAGGGCGAATACGGCGTGTATTGCTGCTCTGGGGGACCGTATGGAGAGTGTAGGTCTTGCCCTTGGAAATACTCCTGCTGCTGATACTGCCTCTGCTCATGCTGCTGTTGATGTTGACGCTGCACATCGATCTCTACCATCTCTCTATACTCCCTCTCCTGGTCCCCCTCTGCATAGCCATGATGCCCGTTCATCTTGACTCTTGACGGGTGAGACGCATGCGTTTAGGTTCCACAGGCACAAACAACGTGGTACGAAAAAAGTAGGTACCGTATGCAAGCCGACACAGTCGATGGCGTATCTTGGCGAACCTTGGGTGTTGTTGTTTACTGTGTTAACGAGTGACTGGTACTTTTGCAAACGATGGATGTATATGAAAAGGAAAAGAAACACCAAGAGCTCAAGAAAACGAGAGATGATTGACTGTGGTAGAAGGAAGAAGAAAAAAAAAACAAGGGAGAGAGAGGAGGAGAGTACATAGAGACAAGAGGCAGATCCGATGGAAAGATGGGGGTGTGTTGAGTTGAGTTTAGGTGCTAATGTGCCCCAGTCCCAGTCTCTGCAAAGTATGTGCAGTGTTGAACAGGATTGGTTTATTCTTGGAATAAACAAGCTCCCAGCCCATTAACACGAGCGAACCACCCGAGCATGCCGTGACACCATACTAATCCAGGAACAACTAACAGAGCACACTAACACAACACCCCCCTTCGTATCGCTGCGCAGGGGTCAATCCCTGGTTTAGATCAGGGGCACTTTCAGCTGCGAGCGTGCTATCAGCTTGCCCACTGCGCTGCGTGATTGGCATGTCGGCATTTCCACAGACCACTCCGCATATGCAAGGGAGGGGGGAGTGTGCATTGCATTGGCTGGCAGCCAATTTGGGGATAACGAGCCTGTGCGAATGACAATGTCTACGCAGTTGCATAGGCTTGTTCGTTTTTCCCTCCTCCATTGTTTAGAGGTCAATCAATTCTTTTCTTCCTCTTCTCTGCCTCAGAAAACACCAGCAGGAATCATGACGATCCGGTTCCTCGTCAATTTTGGCCTTTTGGCCCTTCCTATCGCCATCACGTTGGGTGTGTTGATCGGCCTTAACAGTTCGCGTGAGGCATCGGGTGGACCGCCTTTGTTCAAGCCAGATCCGAATCCGACAGCGCCAAAGAAGAAGAATGGCATTACGACGGAACAGTATTGTCAAAAGTCTTATGGTATACAACCTGACACCAAGGGCCAAGAATACACACGTGAGTACAAGCTATCGAGTTGCTATGTAACTCGGGATGGGATCGAGTCTTGTGTAACGATTGTGCCTTTGCTAACTGTTGCGCAGTCAATCCTAATCAGTGGGGTTGGAACGAAGGCGATGACGGAGGTTTATGTTTATATGTAAGTCTATCCTCTACTTTTATATCATGATACCCCCTCATGATGCATATCATGCCATGGCATCATGCGACACCAAGCTCTCCCATCCGATACTGACCGTCACAGGTCGACATCAACAACAATGAAACGTACGCTACACAGACAACCGCTCCTCGATGGTCTGTAGTATGGGAATACCCTCAAGGCCCCGAAACCGCTCCTGTCCACGCTTTCCCCAACATCAAAGTCGACGGTGACGTCTTCCCCGCCAAGCTCAACACCATTGATAAGATCGAGATCGACTTTGAGTGGACATACGCTCTCGGCAACGGTTCCGCAAAGGGTGCTACGCAAGCTACAAAGACAGATCTCTCCGCGATGAAGAAGAACCTTCTCAACGCCAACGTCGCTATGGATATGTTCATGGACACCGATCAGGAGAAGTCGCAGAACAGTGCTGATGCCTCGCACGAAATCATGGTGTGGTTTGCTGCCATCGGGCCTGCGACACAACCCATCGGCTTCGACGTTAATGGAGCGAACCCCCTTGCGACAAAGACTCTTCATGGCACAGAATTGTAAGTCAAGCTTTCTTGCGCAGGCAATATGCATGCAACGCTAATTAATCGGATCAGCAAACTTTACTACGGTACCAATCAGGCCAAGCAAAAGGTTCTAACGTGGTATGTCGACGAGCCTACCGAAAAGTTTGATGGCGATCTCTATCCATTAGTCGAAGAGATTCTCTCCATGGATAACGCGAATTATCCCACGTCGTCCTACTACATCGGTTACATGTCCTGGGGAACAGAAGCATACTCGGTCAACACGACAGTAACATTCGACGTCCCCAGCTTGTCGATAAACGTGGAAAAGAAGGCTTAAACCGTCAGTTGAAGCCAAAGCATTTTGGCATTTTGCATATAAACGAATAACCTATAGATTAATGAGCGGCGTTTGTGTTAATCGAATTTTTTGTTTATGGTCAGATACAATAACGCCATGTTGTTTTGCGCGGGGCATGCATATCCCTTGGGAGGCAGGGTAAATTGCAGAAAACGCCGTGGCTTGGTTTGTGATGGGGAGGGCTAGAGGGTGGTGCGGAAGCTATTGCATGCGCTATTTGGGCAATGTTCGTATTATTTGCAGGTTGTCTTGTTTCCTTTTCTTTTTCTGGTGCTGATGGTCATGATCTAGTTAGTCTGTAGACGGAACGCTTCCAGGGCGAGCGGGGCTGTCTAGGGTGTGAGTGTAGTGATGATGTTGATCAGTGCATCTCAGTTTGGTGATGAACTCTGTTCTGTATTGTCGGGTGAACCGGGACGAGGGATGTCTGTATTGGGATATTCCCTCTCTTCAAGCTTTTGAGCATGGTCATCTTTGCTTCAACGAGAATGAGCATCAGGTATTCGATCAATTGCTTGAGCAGATGATGACGGACTCGTAACGAAGACGTCCATGGCCAACACGAGATAACAAACCAGTGCAGAGTTACAGGACAGACAACCCGTGCACTGCCGGTCCATGTCCAGCATCAGTGAGCGAGTGACATGGAAGCGAAGAGGGGCTGGTTCCCAGAAATACACCCTTGCAATTGGATTGGTGCTCCCTCTGCCCTGCAAACCCTGCTGTCGTCAGCTGGCATGGGGTGAACCAGAAGAAACCGCATCATTCTTTGGATGCCTCAGCATGCAATAGCAGAACCAGGTTATAGATCAGGAGCTTTCTATAGTAAAAGGGGGAACTCAATTCAACATCGAACTGAGCTTTAGGAGTAATGATTAGCTTGCATTAAAAATTGCACGTCCAAGTGCTTGCCCCCCTCACCATCACCGCACTAGTAAATAAGCGCCACTTGGTGACATGTTCAGGTTGCAGCGCGTGAGGTGTTGTACGCAAGACGGCAGGTCACTGAAGCAACAGTACAGATACAGAGAGGCCAACATGATCCATATGTACATACAGCATACGCACACGTAAATACTCAAATGGAAGCTGTTATCCCTTTCTAGCGTTTTTGCTTTGCCGGTCGGATCAGTAAGCGGAGTGAGTGGCTAGAGTGGTCTGATGGGAAAACTCGTAGTAGAGCGGAGAGACCGTTGTCTCAAAGCTCGGACGTAGAGCCAAACTCATGGACCTGTCGAGAATAAAAAATTCAACCTTCTACCGGCCCGTCCAAAAGATGTGGCATCTTTTTCGAGATCCACTCCACTGTCAAGAGCCACTCCCGCGGGCTTCTCAACATTCTTCCATCGACTTTCTTCTTCTCGAGAGTCTGCTCGAGTCTATTTCCACTTCCTCCAGCTTCTGCCACGGGAAGACGTGTGCCATGACACGTGAAGTACTGCCCAATTGGCCTGTGATAAGGAGACAACAGCCATCCATGCCCTTCCAGAAGAGAACAAGGCTGGGGAGGCATCGTTGCAACTGTAGCAGGCTGGTGGGATATTTTTAACCCAATCGTCGATCTGGCAAGGCAAGGTTTTTCCCTTTCTCCTGATTAAAAAATCGCTCTTTAGTGGCTGCACTAATTCATCTCAACCTAAGGTAACTGTCGTCATTCACATCCTTATCATTCGGCCTTGGCCCCGAAATTAAGCAATTGCCCAGCTGTCTTGTGTTTGCCAAGGGCGTGTGCCTCCTATAATCCCTGCATTTCTCATGCTCGCCGCTCGGTACCTGCGTCGGGAAGTTTTTCCCGTGGCGAAGAAATTTGCGTGTCTTTAGACGGTGAAAATTTTGATGGGAAAAGGAGATTGGGTTCAGATTGAGATCTCAATCGTCGACTTAGGGCTGGATCTTGGGAAAAGCTTATCACTGTGAGAGATGAGGCCGATAGAGAGGTTGCAGCCTCTGGTGGTTGAGGCCAGGATGTGCTTGATAAGAGAGGACAGGGCTTGTTAGACGAGCGAGGGGTTCGTTCTTATCATGGCGCACTTTTGTCAACGGTCAATCCATCAACTCAATCCTCAGTCAATTGGTGCGCATTTGCCGATGATGATCACATCGACAAACTCTTGCTTTCACATTCTCCATGTGAATTGCGTTCAGTAACCACTTCATTCTCAACTCAATCCCACGACTTAAAGACATCCAATCCAATTGTATTCGCATCTCACCCCACGTCGGCGGACACGATCCCGAGCGGTACGTTACACTCTGACCATCTGTCAGCACTTAAGATCTCTTACCCACCATTGCAAGCGATATGAACATAAAGCTTGGCAAAGAGTCAAATATTTATCAAGTTTGATGTTGTTGTAGGGTAAGAGCTGTGTTTGTTGTAGCCTCAAAATATGCTTGATTCATTTCCATTCTTCTCCGAGACCTCGAGTTTCATGCATCGCCGTGACCCACTGTAGGCATCTCCGATGAAGTCTTGCGAAGGATCGTTACCCTGTATCGCCGCAAAGTTTCTTTTCGTACATTTGTTTACGGTTCATGCAAGCCTTTGAGCTTAATTAATTATTGATTGAGAAATAATCCGTAATTGAGTTGGTGTATTCTGGAGTAAGCTCATGTGCTACTCGTGTCTGTTAGGGCTGGTATTGCACAGATTCTCGAGTAACAGAGGCAACGTCACTCAAGACACAGAGCACCATATCGAGAGACATCCGGAGCCCGAAAATAGCTTTTATGAGTTCATTCATTTCTTACCATGATATTTAAACCAATCATAGCGAGTACAGTGAGTTCGTGCAACAGATCTTTTAGTCATTATGATCCCAACAAGCTGTGATGAAACATCACTGGAATGTGAAGGGAATTATCACATGGAACCCGCTACAGATGCTCCAGTAAATGTCTTATTTGAGCCTCCCTCGATCGCGCAAGTCTCCAAACTATTATAGAGAAGATGCTAGCGGAGCGGAGAGGCCCCCTAAACCCCGCTGTGCGGGCTGTGTCATCCCTCGCGGCCCGTCGTTGACATTCCTGCAAGGCGGGTATAAGATCGGACGATGAGGTGAACGGGGAACATGGAATGAAGAGAAAGGTTGGTGGTACGCGATTGATATTTTATGTGAAACATAGGAGTTTGCGTTAGTTTGATCGCACGATGCAACATGTTGTGGTTCTGATATCGCCGATCGTGGTTGATTATGTTCGCGTATCTATATGATCGACTGAAGGCCGAGTTGATCAGCATGCTAGGCGACCACGGAAGGTGTTGGTTGACCATATCGGATGCAGAATTGTAATCCATAAAAACGCGGGTTTGGCGATAATGCCGATGCTGTGATGGCAACATATCTGCAGCGTATGGCTGGGGGCCGCTTCGTGATGGTTGCTCAAAACCCCATGATAGCCAGCGAGTTGAAGGCTTCGAGAGCTTGCGGTAGACGCCGCGGGATGTAAAAGCATTAGTCTAGTCAGTAGAAACATTTGGAGCATCGGGTCCCGTTCACAAGCCTGCCTCTTGGCCTCGGTCGGAGGGCCTCTGTTGTAATTAAGCCCACCATCCACATCAAGGTTGCTCAACATTGGAATACTCAGCCAACTAGTGAAGGAGGAGAGAGAGAAGGCGCCCAGAGAGGTGGGTAGATGTCGCAAAGTATTTCGGAGAATTGCAAGTTATCTTGATGTTGTGCTTCGTAGAGTTGCTGCTTGTGTGTGCTTCTCTGTTGCGTCTGCTGTCGCTGAACATCATGCTTAGCACTATGTCAAACGATCGATTTCACAACTTTCTTGATACAATGCACAGTCTTGCTCACAAATTGCTGGAAGCATTCGTATCCAGGGATCGCATTTGAAGGGGTCGTCATCCATAGTGGCACGCGCAGATGATATTCAGAAGACCAAAGCTCACAATATCGACGGTCGCATTTGCCCAGGTACAACACAAAACACTGGCGAAGACAGGAGGAACAGTCCGTATTTGTTTGAAATGCAATTTCGGGAGATCTCGCTGTAATTATAGCATTTGAGTAGTTATACGAGTAATGGCTCATGATCGTCGGCATTTGGCTATGTTGCATTGTTCATCTCGGCACTGCACTCGACGCATAGATATGAGTAACACTTCCAAACTGTAAATCATCGAACGCGCTGAGGATAACGGCGGCTGAGTCGCGAGATACCAAGGTGACAGGCGGCCTATACACTGAATGGCCATAGACTATGTATACTGCCGTGTCACTGTACGATTAAACGAGAAGCTTGACGGGTGGGAGTGGTAGCCAGTGAGAGAGAACCTTTGTTCCATCACTGGTGTAATATCAGCTTTTGCTAATTCGAGGAGCCGGTTCGGAAAAAAGGGACTGGTTGCGCGCACTCTGAGCGAATAGTCACAAACGTGTCACAGGTGGTTGTAGTTGGCCGAACTTCAGTCAAGCAGATGGGATCGCATCGCGCACCATCGCATGCGGTATTAAGAATATCTGCTTCATGTTAGCGACCAGTGATCTAAGACGGGCGAGTGAGTGAACCTACATTACTTTTGAACATAGGCGCTCAACCTTTGTCGCTATTGAGGTCCCTCTTTGCCCTCTTCCCAGTCCTTCAGTGCTGCACTGAGCGCCTTCTTCGCTTTCATTTGTCGCGCAAGGAAAGGAGCGTTGAAGAGCTCATGAAGAGGCATTTCGCTGTTTGCGTGGTCTTGCGCAAACTCAACGGTACAGCCCTTGCCCAACTTCTGCTTCGCGATCTTGACACTTTCACGTAGCATATCCCCACCAAGTCCTCGACGTCTGTACCGCGCTCTCGTTGTCCATGCACGAATGAAGGCAGTCTTGTTGCTCTTCTCTAACCGAAGGACCACCGCAGCGATGATGTCCTTGCCAAAGCGCGCCCCGATGATGGTGCCCTCACTTCCATCCTTGTTCATCCAGTCAAGCCAATTCGTCTCCTCAGCGATGCGAATGTACGCACTGGTGAAGTATCGGATTGCGACGAGATATGTGAGTATTATACCGGGGTAGATGATTAGCATGGTGCTGATGTCTTTGCCAATGCCCGCGCCATAGTGTGTGATCGCAAGAATGGCGATGAAGACAGAGAGGGGAATTGGGTGGAAGATCATGGCTCGTGATGCTGTTTGACGCTGTTGCGCGACACTGTCGGCGATGAGTTTGAGAGCATCTTTCTTTTCCTTTGGATCGGTTAGGATCTCGATTGCTAAAGGTGGTGGTTCTGTTGGTTCTGACATGGTGATGTTGGAAGAGTGAGATGACAAGTTGACGTATGATGCGCGCAAAGAATGCGACAAGCTTGCGTAGGGTATAAGCGAATGCAACAACACCCTCAACAGCGACGGCCCGAAAAGAAGAGATAGGTCACAAGAGAAAAGAAAGAGACAGAATTTGATGACCCAGACTTAGAAGAGTCGTTGCAAGACACGTGCTCTCCAAGGCGCAAAAGTCTTGGCCCGCGGGATTAAAGCGGCAACACAATCGACGCTTCTCATCAGCTGAAGCCGTGATACCCGAAATATTGACGACTCCAAACGCCCTCGGTGTCCCAATGCAGCAGAACCTTACCACCAACAAGCTTAGTCCTTAATGACAAGCTTACTCTCTCGGTGACTCCATTCAAGTCCAGATGCACCTCAATCTGCCACTTTTGATGCCAAGGCGGGTCGGAGCCACGCTAATTCCGTGCCGTGTCCCGAGACCCTGGAATACTCCTAGCCAAGTAATCTCAGCGCCTGAATGCACGTGGGAACCGAGCTCCACGTCGATTCGTCCTCACTTATAACCGTTGTGTGCTTCATCCTATACCGAGCATGGAGACTCAGGAGATAGCATGTCGAGTTCTAGAAGAGCATGTCCTCGAGAAACAAAATTTGACTGGTGCGTCTCGGTTCGGACGGCTCTTGATGGGATTCTCGTAAGAGAGAAGTATGGGGAATTAATATCGAGGATGGTTTATATATACCAGATCGTTTGGTTCCCTTTCAGATCTCTTGGCTTGTTCTTGGCTGCAAGGATAATTTTACTTGTGAACGTGCCGCTGGGTACCCTTTCCAAGTACACGTACGTACAGTACACGAAAATCAAGACCAGTTTCTATTCTTCAAATCGTTCTTTATTACAATAATTCTTCCTAAAATGGCTGCCACTCCTGGTCCCGTCGCCAAGATAAGCGGCGGCAACAATGCCTTCCACAACTTTCACAACGACTTTGCTCACATCGCCGACCCCAATGAGCGTCGTCGTCTTGCCCTCGCCGAGATCGACAAGGCTCCCTTCGGCTGGTACCATGTCCGCGCCTGTATCGTCGCTGGTGTTGGTTTCTTCACTGACTCCTACGATATCTTCTGCGTGTCCATGTTGACAATCATGTTGGGTATTGTGTACTACCCTGGCAAGGGAAAACTTGCTACCAGCTCTGATAATGCTATCAAGCTCTCGACTTCGGCTGGTACTGTTATTGGACAGCTTGGATTTGGTATGCTGGCCGATATTGTCGGCCGTAAGAGGATGTATGGTCTTGAGCTTATTGTCATCATCTTTGCGACTCTTGCTCAGGCCCTGACTGCTGGTTCACCTTCCACCTCGCTTGTTGGTCTTATCATCTTCTGGCGTGTAGTCATGGGCGTGGGTATTGGTGGTGACTATCCCCTTTCTTCCATTATTACCTCCGAGTAAGTTCATCCTTGTTCACAGCTATGGTGCGCAGGTTGACTAACATCACAGGTTTGCTACCACCAAGTGGCGTGGTGCCATGATGGCTGCCGTCTTTGCTATGCAGGGTATCGGCCAGCTCGTCGCCGCTCTCGTCATGATGTTCCTCACCCTCGGCTTCAAGTCCTCTCTTGAGGGTGCCCCTGATACCAAGCACTGCACTGGAGACTGCCAGGTCGCCGTCGACAAGATGTGGCGTACCCTCGTTGGTTTCGGTGCCGTCCCTGCTTGTGTTGCCCTCTACTGTAAGTCACTTATACCTCTACCTCTCAGCACATACTGACACTTGTATAGACCGTCTCACCATTCCCGAGACTCCCCGTTACACATTCGACGTCGCCCGCGACGTTGAGCAAGCCGACGAGGACGTCAAGGCCTACATGACCGGCAAGCGTGAGGGTGATACTGATGAGATCGCCCGCGCTCAGGTCCATGCCAGCGCCAAGTCCAACCTCCAAGTCCCCAAGGCCAGCTGGAGCGACTTCTGCCAGCACTACAGCAAGTGGAAGAACTTGTCCATCCTCATCGGTACCGCTGGTTCATGGTTCTGTCTTGATGTTGCCTTTTATGGTCTCAGCTTGAACAACGGTACTATCCTCAAGGTTATTGGTTACTCTTCCAAGGATGCCAACAACATGTACGAGTTCTTGTACAATACTGCTGTTGGTAACATCATTATTGTCTTGGCTGGTGCTGTCCCTGGCTACTGGGTCTCGGTTGCTACTATTGATACCCTTGGACGAAAGACTATTCAGCTTGGTGGTTTCATCATCCTGACTATTCTCTTCATTGTAAGTTGTTGTCCTCGCCGGGAGCTTACAACACTAACATGTTTAGGTCATGGGTTTCGCTTACAACCATATCTCCGCCAACGGTCTCCTCGCCATCTACGTCCTTGCCCAGTTCTTCTTCAACTTCGGTATGTCTTTATTCTACTGCCATAATACGCAAACTAACAACCTCAGGCCCCAACACCACCACCTTCATCGTCCCTGGTGAGGTCTTCCCTACCCGCTACCGATCTACTTCCCACGGTATCTCCGCTGCCTCAGGAAAGATCGGTTCCATCATTGGTCAGGGTGCCATCTCCATCCTCCGCACCCACGGTGCCACCGACAAGAACGAGGCCCCCTGGATGGACCACGTCCTTGAGATCTACGCCCTTTTCATGCTTCTCGGTATCTTCACCACCCTTCTCATTCCTGAGACTGCACGTAAGACTCTTGAGGAGCTCAGCGGTGAGGATGACTACGCCAACAACCCTGAGACTACCATTGATACTGAGGCTCACGCCGGTAAGAATGAGCGAACCAGCGGTTAAGAGTGTGTCACTCCTTTATGTTGGTGCTGCTGATTGGTTGTGTTGGAATCACATGAAACTTGCCAGTGATCTACGAACCCTGCTGGGCTGATGACAGAACCTGATTTACTAAAACATTCCTTGATTTGGTTGAGATGCTTGTACACTCAACAATTACATTACAAGTTTATAGCAAAATTAATAATCACCAAATAAATACCAAGTTACTGGACAGCGTTCCCTTGCCTACTTGATTTGGCCCTGCTCATGCACAGCTTGCCAGGGAAGAAGAAATGTTGAGGGAGATCAATCTGTATTGAAGCATAGAGTATAGTTCATGGTTAATACCAATAATAATTAAGCATTCACATAATAGTATCGCTTGTCCGTATCCTGTATCATTCCTTAACCGAGACCATTAAGCCGAAGGTATACCCAACCCTTTATCCAGTCCATTGCCAGAACGCCAAAAGGAATCATCTGAGAGTATTTACTCCTTCTTGCCACCCAAGAGCCCGCCAACGGTATTACCAACACCCTTTCCAACATCTTGTAACCCCTGGGCAGCACCCTGTCCTCCACCGACAACAGCATTCGCTGTGCTGTTCATAGCTCCAGAACCTGGAACATCCTTGTTGACGTATCCACCGTTCTCATCACGGCCTTGTCGCTCAGCTCGGTTCACGCCCTCCTTTGATGCGAGGTCACCGACGGGTTGGAGGAGTCCTCCTTGGCCGACTTGACCGGCAGCGAGGTTATGGACGCCGTCTTGGAGAGTGTCGATCTGTTCGACGCCTGTGATTTTGGTCTTGTCGAGGTTTTCTATCATGATGTTAGAGGAGAGGGGCTGTGATGGGGAGATGTGAACTCACGCTTGGCCGCATAGCTTGTCTTGTTATCCTTGGTGAACCAACGAAGATAAATGTCCTCCATCCACGGAACCCACTTCTCGTACTGCTCGTTATAGGTAGCCTTTGTCCACTCCATTGTGAAGAATATCAAACAAAATTATATGGAATCTGCTATATCGTTTATCGTCTTGTTTATCTTGTAATCTAGATATCTACCAGACTCAAAAACGTTGCTGAGGACATCATTATATACACATTGCGCGTCTTGCTACGTCATCTACTTTGCAAGGATCTGAAACGACGCAAGGCAAATCTCATAGGCTGTTTCATTTCCTGGTGGTGGTTGACCAAGACGCATTGTGATGCCATGCTGAGTCTTTTGGGTGTGGCGCGTGTCGCTCTAAAAACCGGTTCTCGTGGCGCCTCGACGTCATTTGGTGGGAGGACGACAGGGATGAGCCACGATGGTGTTTATTCTACGGTCCACCAATCAGAGAGAAAAAGAGCGAGATATACTTCTCTTTGGGTGAGAGAGTCACTCTAGGGGAGGAAATAGAACTCGGGACCTAACTGCTAAAAAGACTTAGGTCACTTAGTATAAATTTAGGATGAGTTTAGGATACCTTTCGTGGGACCCTAAGCAATAAAAATATTTAGCCTAAGCTTCGGGACTCTTTGCTAAGTTTATTTTGATGCCGTATTCCTAACGGGTAATCCAACCAGTCAAGGTCAGTAATTTCTCGAGATCCGTTTTCCGCAACGATAGAGCCACCGTCATTTCATCCTCCACACTTCGGGGCATGAAATACACCAGAACCTCTGATGCAGGCCGACGGTACGGAACCCTGATGCAACGGACCTTCCAGATGGGTGATAGCTGAAAGTCAGAGCTCTTGCATTCAAGATCGGCCCAGGAGACTATAGCAACATCTTGCGCAGGGTCGAAGTTTACGTCTGAAGAGAAAGCCACATCGGCGACTGCTGAATCGCCGGCTGCTGAGTCGTCGACTGCTGTGCCTGGTTGAAGTGCCCCGAGATGTTCACCCTTTGTCTGTTTGTGTTCGGGCTCCAAGTGCATTACGTGCATCAACCGCACGAAAGCATCTCGCTGTCCATCCCAGGGTGAGTCGTTCGTCCCTTGCACAGCATATGTTTCGGAATACAAAGGCGGAAAAAGCCTGATCAGTATCCACGACGTGTTGTGAGGGGCTGTCACCACCCAAGACCAAGCCCTCGATTTCTCGCACAGCGTCTCGAGCAAAAGTGAACAGAGCCCATTCAATACACTTTGCCAGGGCTTTGGATTGACCAAGGTCCCGGCACAAATCTGATAGAGACTCTGTCATGCCTTAGACTCTTCTTGCCATTATTAAAAAACGCCGCATGTTTCTCTGTTGTCAAAATATCCGAGGATGGAAGTTTCCTGTTTTTGATCTTCCCACCACAGGCTTCAGCCAAAATTCGAACCATCATAATAAGGCCTGTTCTGTCGACGACTTTGCTGCTCATACTGATGGTGAGGATAGAAGCGCTTGGGTCGAGGGTTAACTTTAGCTCCATCACAAGAGAAGGTTTCAACTCCACCCAAGGCTCATTAGGCTCCTGTATGGGGACATGGTTCTCGTTAATCCAACCCATAGGCCAGTCCTCGTCCTCCTTATGATTAAAATCAAATATGGGGATATCTGGACGGTTGTCGATCTGAAAGCGAGGTATGACTTGAAAAGGGATGATCTTGTATTTATTGGCTCCTTGATCTGTGTGTCCGTCATGTTGGGCTTGGCCGGAGATCCAGGGAAATTCTCTCGAAAGGCGTGCCAGGCCATTGTGCACTCGGGAAATAAACACGCTGCGTGAATTAGAGGTTTTGCCGTGAAAGACAAAGCAGAGGTTGTGATACTCTCCGAGATAGACTCTATCGGTTAAGGGGACGATTTTGGTGTTCATGTCCAGATCGACCATTTTGTACTGTAGCTTTTGCTAATATCTGATGTGATGTGCTATGTTGATGATAGGTTTGTAGTTGTGGAAGGGATCCTGACCTCATATGGATGGTATCGGCAAAGGAGAGAGGAAGAAAGGGAAGGAACACATACCTTACAGAGCCTAGGGAGGAAAGAACACTCAGGACCTTAGCCCTAAGTGATAAAAGTATTTAGGTAAATTTAGCCTAGGCTTAGGGGACTATTTACTCAGTTTATTTTGACACCCTATATTAACCTAAGGTTTGGTATTTTCTTGCACCTTGAGGCAGAGCTTCTCTTGGCAACAGCAATGGAGGTTCCAAAAGCAAGTGCAAACATGAACAGGAACTTGAGTTGATCACGATTGCCAATAATAAGTTCACATTACTATGGATAGAAGAAAAATAGCAATGCTAAAGTTCAAGCTCTATCGCTGAAGCTCATCTAATGAAGCAACTCCTTCATCCTTTCGCCCATCACTCCAGGGTGCGGCACGATGATAGCTCCTGCATCTTCGAGAGCTTTAGTCTTGACCTCTGCAGTAACATCTCCATCTCTCCAGATCGCACCGGCATGTCCCATGGCCTTTCCCTCAGGCGCCGTACGCCCTGCTACCATCGCTATGACAGGCTTGGGTCTTGGGGACGTGCGGCGATGTTCTCTAATGAGCTCCGCGGCTTCGAGCTCTGCCTCGCCCCCAATCTCTCCAATGACGATGATCCCCTTGGTTTCATCATGGTTGAAGAAGAGCTTCAGTCCATCTGCCAGGGTCGTGCCTGTCCCGTGTTAATGGTATGTCAGCTCGTGCAATGAAGACTTACCTGGTAGCATATCGCCTCCCATTCCCACAACAAGACTCTGTCCCTAGCCAACTCGTGAAGTAGACCCAACAGCTTCGTAGCTCAATGTACCTGATTTGGAAACTATACCGACACAGCCGCGAGTATACTGCTTGTAGGGCATTATGCCTACACGACACTGGTTTGGGGAGATGATCCCAGGACAATTGGGACCTACCAGTCGGGTCTTGGACTGTGTTCTCAAGACCTCATGAACCCGAAGCATATCGTGGACAGGTACATGTTCTGCCACAGAGACAACGAGAGGAACCTCTGCTTCAATTGCCTCGAGAATGGCTGCGGCTGCGAATTTTGCTGGGACAAAGACGGCGCTGACGTCTGGCTTGACCTCCTTCATCGCCTGGGATAGTCATTAGATTGGGCAATTGAGAGGGCAGGTGACTCACCTCTTTGACGGTGCCGAAGACTGGTAGGCCAAGGTGTGTCCGGCCACCTTTGTCTGGAGAGACTCCCCCGACAACTTTTGTTCCATAATCTATCGTGTCTTTTGCATTTATGGTTGCCTAGGTCGTGATAAGTCAGTATCTAGCTTCGTGACGCGTGGGATTGAGTCGCATGCGCACCACTGGGCCTGTGAAGCCTACTCGATTGACGTTCCGCAATTAGTCAATTTCTTCTAAATGCGCAAAGAAATATGGCACATGCCATACCTTGGTATATAACTCGAGTCTGGTCTGTTATATTGAGGTTCCGTATTGTTCTATCGTATGGACTTGCACGAACTGAGGTCGTGGAGAAGCTTTTCGCCGTCCTGAGAATATTTGTCGTAGAACGAACATGATGGGAAACCCATAAGGTTATCATCCTAAGTGTGCCACGTCCAACTAAACATGCAGAGAAAAATTGCGTAGAAAGACGTGACCTTATGCGAGGTGGCGCTGAACGACGCAATTGTACGTTGCTTCCGAGGTCAATTGGTGATGGGTCGCGAAACTACCCCGCCATTGGCGATCCTCAAGATCACCATTGCCAGCTAACCTGTAGCAAGAGATACAACAAGCAATTGGCCTTGATAAAGAGCTTTCTAATCATATTCAAGTTGACGCCAGTGAACCTGTCATCTGACAAAGTGCAAATAATGCAGTTTCATCTTTTTAAAGTTAATTCGAGCTTGTTGTAGAATAATGTTTTTATCGTGGGAAATTCACCTGGTTTTTTATGAATAGCGTTTACACGAAATACAACGGGGAATAGTCCGAGCCTGGACCCTCACTTCCTACCTATCCAACGCATGTTCTGAGGGCTTTCTTTCTGGCATGTGATACTTTCAATCTCCCCTGACTCTTCTGAAAGCCCTCTACGTAGTTCATTGCTGGCCACAAGGTTATCCTTTAGGCTGCTAACACAGAGATATCTGAATGGCTTCAGTTCAACAAGTTCACTGGCTGGTGGGGCTCAACCAGGATGAATCCGCGGCGTGACGCACAGAGTCATCTCTAAGCCGCATTTGGAAGGCGGTCAACGTTCTGAGCTTCACAGGGCGTGGCAGAAATCGTACCCCACCGCCGAATCTTTCTTTTCGTTGATTGAAGTTTTTGCGAACGCGCCGTACAAAACTCCCAGCAACTCCGCCCTGCCATATTAGCAGTTTCTATTCTTTATATAAACGAACAATTGAAAGAAAAAACGACATCATGAAGGTTGTTCTTGTGAGCGGCGGAGTTATCTCTGGTGTCGGCAAAGGTAAGCTTATCGTCGTCGCATTCTTGTTATGAAGGGCGTGCTAATATGTGAACCACAGGCATTATCGGTATGGCAATTGACGAGCTGTGCTGATTTTCTCAACGACTGACACCAATGTTAGCCAGTAGCGCTGGTCTTCTTCTCAAGACTCTCGGTCTTCGAGTCACGGTACGATACGACAACCATGGTCACCGAACGAGCTTTGACTAACGTTACCAGGCGATCAAAGTAAACCCCACCGACGAAGCCCTCCCTCACCGACGATTCTAACCTCGACTAGACCGATCCTTATATCAACACCGACGCTGGTCTTCTCAACCCTCTTGAGTATGTTGCGACTCAATCCAAGGCCGTTTCCTCCGTTAACACATCCCAGGCATGGCGAGTGCTTCGTTCTCGACGATGGCGGCGAGGTAGGCTCAATATTCACCGACGAAAAACTTTGCGCTGACCCCTCAGACCGATCTCGATCTTGGAAACTATGAGCGGTATGTTATTCGACATCTATACTGGACCGAAGCTCGACCAGGGACTTATAGTACTCCAGATACCTTGGCATCCAATTGAGCCGTGACAGCAACATCACCACTGGCAAGATCTACCAGCAGGTCATTGTACGAACCCTCACGAGATCTTCGATACGCGTACCATGACCACTAATACAATTGATGTAGGAGAAGGAGCGACGTGGAGACTACTTGGGAAAGAGTATGTGTTATGCTTGAGATCGTTGTTTTATGCGGATGCTAACGATTTCGTAGCTGTTCAGGTACATTGCGCAGCACTACGATCTTCTAGATCCGACTAACAACATTCGAGGTCGTTCCCCACATCACAGATGCCATTCAGAACTGGATCGAGCGCGTTGCCAAGATTCCAGTTGACGCTTCTGGCGAATCGCCAGATGTTTGCATCAGTACGTTGTTCATGAGCCAGATAGATCTTACGCGACATTCGCTAACCCATCATAGTCGAGCTTGTACGATCTCCAACCGATAACCGATGGCTTGGCACAGCGACTAACTTAGCGATAGGGCGGAACAATTGGCGATCTCGAATCCGGTCCCTTCGTTGAGGCTCTTTCAGTATGAAATCCAGACCGATCTCGAAGCTCAACACTAACAGCTATAAAGCAATTGCGACACAGACTCGGCCGCGACAACTTCCTCAGCATCAGCGTTTCCTACGTCCCTATCATCAATGGAGAGGAGAAGACAAAGCCCACTCAGCATGCCATCCGACAAGTTCGAAGCGCCGGCTTGATCCCCGATGTGGTATGTCCCTCGCGATCCATAACAGTCCGCGCCTAACGTCTCCAGATTGCCTGCCGCTGCGAACGAGAACTCGACGTCGCTACCATCACAAAGATCGCCCGAAGCTGCCAAGTCGAAGATGAGCAGGTCATTGGCGTCCGCAATATGGACACTATCTACCAGGTCCCTCTCCTCCTCGAGCAGGAGGGTCTTCTTAAGCTTCTGCGCAAGGGTCTCGCCCTTGAGAAGCTTGAGGTTGCTCCTCCCATGGCTCAAAAGGGTCAAGCTCTTTGGGACCTCTGGAAGAAGACCGTTGTCCCCGATCGACACCTCGAACCCGTCAACATTGTCTTGGTTGGCAAGTACGTCAGCCTTGACGACTCGTATCTCAGTGTTCACAAGGCACTCGAGCACTCTGCTATGCGATGCAAGCGCAAGCTGAACCTCATCTCCGTCGATTCCGAGCACCTCGAACCCGATATGCAGCAGAAGGACCCCCGAAAGTTCCACGAGGCCTGGGCTCATGTTGTTCGAGCTCAGGGTATCATTGTTCCTGGTGGTTTCGGTACTCGAGGTATCCGTGGTATGGTTGATGTCGCCAAATGGGCTCGTGAGCGAAAGCTCCCCTACCTCGGCATCTGCTTGGGTATGCAGACTGCAGTCATTGAGTACGCTCGCAACGTGATGGGTCTCAAGGATGCCACATCCGAGGAGTTCTCCGCCACGGCTGAGCACAAGGTTGTCGTCTTCATGCCCGAGGGCTCCAAGGAGTAAGTCAAAGTCTGGTGTATCAAGGAAGGGATGCTAATAAATGACAGGAAAATGGGTGGTACCATGCGACTTGGTAGCCGAACATCCCACTTCAAGCCTGGCACCGAATGGAGCAAGCTCCGAGGTCTGTACGGAGGAGTCGATGTTGTAGAGGAGCGTCACCGACATCGCTATGAGGTGAACCCCGACTACATTGAGGATCTGGAGAAGGCTGGTCTTTCCTTGACCTCAATGGATGACCTCGGTGTCCGAGTTGAGACCATTGAGTTGAAGGATCACCCATTCTTTGTTGGGTGAGTATTATCTATTGCTTATGTCGACTATTGGCTGACCATCAACAGTCTCCAGGCTCATCCTGAGTACAAGTCCAAGACATTGGCCCCCGCGCCTTCGCGTGAGTATCCCCACGTGCTGATCACCGCCCACCATGACTGACTGTGTTAGTGCTCGGACTTGTCGCCGCCAGCTCCGGATGCCTCGACGAGATCATCGAGGCCGCTCGTGTGAAGAAGCAGGCCACCAACGGAGTCAGCGACGTGACCAACTTTTAGATGGCGCAGTTCAATGTCAGGCTTAGACTGGGAGACGGTCCCACGGATTGGGGGTTCTGGGCTTAGATCTACGTAGGACGTGAGATAATGAGGTTTTTTAGACTGCATGGTTGGCGTTGGGTGCTTAAAAATGAACTATACCTTGGCGAAAATGATAAACATGAATTTACAGATGCATTGTATACTGAAGTGCTCTCAGTTTGAAGTTCTCAATCTCGGTGACTATGATCAATTGCCCGTCCAACACAACGTTTTTCTGGTCGCGCGAAGCTGCCACTCTCTTATAAATCGACACCGACGCCTGCGATCGCATAATCTAAGTGTCTTGCTAGTTTTGCTTCATATTTTGTGTGTGATGCATTGTCAATTGAACTTGGCGATGGCAGGGTTGGGACGGTTTGCTGGCGACACGTGACTCAAGCGTCCTAGTACCCCTCGTCGATCGCCTCGGCAACGTTCTTCAAGATCATCAAATTGTGAAATTGTGGTGCTTGTTAATTTTTATAGAAGTCTCTCTTAGTGTGGCGCCATGGCTCTCAGATTTAGGTCGGAACTGCGAAACATTCCTTTATTCTTGAACACGCTCAATGTACCGATCGTCACCCAACTTTTACGCTCACTTGCCAAGGGAATGCCAGACTCAGATAAGATGTCTACATATACACGAATATCAGTCACAGAAGCTCATGAAAAAAGTAAGTCGAGGTTCCAGCTACGGGATTAGAATGCGGAGAGCTCAAGGCGTTTTACTTAGGAAGGAATACCCATTCCAATGGGTGAGCTTGTTAGATCAAAGCAAGCTGGACAAGTGATGATGGATCGTATAGCAGACGGAGCAAGTAAGCTACGAGACGCAAACTTCGGTTGATACATAACGCTAATGCCCACTCTGAAAACCTTCACGCACTTCTAAAACCCCAGAACCTCCATGGGAAACGAAAGTTCTCAGAAAGAAAAGACCAAGTAGCCGGAAGAGGTAAAATAAAAGCGTTACTACGCTATGTCAGAGATACTACCGGACAGAAAGACCACAGGGACCTGACAATCCCGGTCTATATGGAAAAGGTTGTGGAACATGAAGAGAAGTGGCGTCTCACTATGGCTGTTGACCGAGAGAGATGTCGACCGATAATCGAGATTCGAGATGCCAAGAGTCACAAGGGTCTTCCCCATGTCGTATACGAGGCTGCGTTTCAGGAAGTGTTTGAGTTCAGCCTGAGCACCGGTATCACCGAGGAGTTACTCACCGACATAGCGCAGAGCTTCCACTTGGGCAAGGCCTCAAAGTAAAGCTTGAGAGAAGTCATCCAACGCCTTTTCAACATCTTCCGGGACAAGGAAGCGCTAAGTCTGGAAACAGATCTTTTGTTTCTCAAAGATGGAACGTTTATGTGCAACAACTCGGATTTCTTCTTTGATGACGCAACGCGGTCGCGGCAACAAACGCTTTTTTCTCTGAGAGATAAGAGACAGGAGATCCCGAAAGAAGTGCGAGCTGAAAAGCATGGCCTGGTGTATGTTCATATGAATGGGAATATTGGGAACGTAGTTAATGGCGCGGGACTTGCGATGGCGACGAATGATGCGATTAGTCTGTATGGTGGTTCAAGTGCGAACTTTCTTGATGCTGGGGGTCAAGCTACAAAGGAGACGATGCTGCAGGCTTTCAAGATCATCATGTCTGACAAGCGAGTCAAGGCGATTCTGGTCAACATTTATGGCGGTATGTTTGATCCTAAGGTATTGAGGATGAGCTGACATTAGTAGGAATCACAAGATGCGATATGATTGCAGAGTCTATCATCGCAGCAGCAAGCGAGCTCGGCCCCTTGAAAGTTCCCATGGTAGTCAGGTTACAGGGAACGAACTCGGAGGCTGGACTCCAACTGGTAGGTGCCTCGCTTGTGAAATGTGAACAATGACTGAGCCGATTCTAGCTTAAAGATGCGACCTTGGATATCCACGTTGAGGCAGACTTTGGAAAGGCGGCTCAGGACCCAAGCCAGGTTGGCTGACTTGGGCGAGAAAGCTGAGAAGCTCCAGATAAAGCGCCATAGTATTCCTGAGCTTTGAGAGAATAGCTAAGTGGACAAGATATCAGGCTTCTGTGACTGGATCCTTGATATGACCGCAACGTATAGAAACAGGGCCTCGCCACGGCTATTTGAAGAAACATCTCAGATATACCGCCGATGTACGTGAAAGAGACCTTTATCCCAAAAGAGTAACCACCGGCATAGCTTGATAACTGGCGCAGACGCGCGGAATACCGACTGTCATTGTAAGATTACCAACCAATAAGACCACCTCTAATTAGACACTGATTGCTGTGAACCCCTGTTCATCCTCGTGATTCTTTCGATATACTAGGCCGGAATTGGGCGGATGCATCCTTCAGGGCCAGAAAGAGCATAGCATCAAATCTCACCAGAATATAAACACACGTAAGCACCAGCCCACCACGAACAACAATTCTTTTCGTTTCTCAGGTCAGTACTTAAACCCTCGAGCGACTTCAGTGAAGCTTGAGCGAAACCTCAGTTCTCATACGGCGACAATGGCTGCTCTCAAAACTCGCCTTGGCTTCACGGACACGACCTCGTTCTCTTTATTCTGCCTCTTCGGCGGTCTGCTATTTCTCTTCTCAACTCTTCATCTTCCATATATCAACATAGACGGTGTATTCTGCGAAAAAGGAAATCCGTGGTCAATACCTGGAGAATGTTTTGTGTTTCAGAAATCAGGCCTCATGCGGTCTGGCATGCTGCTACACCTGGTGACGTTCTTACCCGGGGGTGCTCTGGTGTGTTTTCAGTTCATACCGGCTCTTCGCAGACCGAAGTATATCAAGTTCCACCGCCTGAATGGGTACGTGGTTTTGGTACTATCGGCAGTGGGCACGGTGGCGGCATTGATTATTGAGAGCGAGGCTATGGGTGGCATATTCTCAAATCGGATAGGAACATGGACTCTTTCGACGCTGGTTACTACTGCGATGGTGAAGGGTTACATCAGTATCAAGAACAGAGAGCTCGAGAAGCACCGTGCTTGGATGCTGAGGGCTTGGTTCTGGGTGAGCACTCCGCTAACTCAAGACCTAATGTTGCTGACTTGCAAAAGGCAACATCGATCATCACCATGAGATTCATTCTCGTATCAATAGCTCACATTATAGGCCACCCTTCTCGATCGGTGACCGTGAGCATGCCATGCGCAATCATCGAGTATTTACACGAAAATTTCCCTGAAACGAGGCAGAACCCATATCCAAGCTGTGCAGCTTACGTCTCGGGCGAAAACCCGTTGCAAGAAGCGCTTGTGACGACGAATTGGGATCTGAATGATTTGCCTGGCATCACGGCTGCTTTAAGAGTTGGGTACGCTATTGGAGGTTGGCTAGGGTTTGTTATTAATGCTACTGGGATAGAAATCTATGTGAGTTCTTTTCTGGTGTTTTTATTATAATATCTGACGGCAGACTAGATACGGAAGACTACACCTGCTCGAAAGCTGAAAGTCTAATGAAAGGTTAAGATATTGGTGTATATAGTAACTAGAAAATATGTATATATGACTATAAAAATATCACAAAGTATAACTCGGAAGTAAGGTTTGAACACATATAACCGTTTTATTCTAATACACCGTATCTAAACCGTCCATTTCTAAGCTTCTATACCCCTCTAGGTTTCTAATTCCTAATCTGAGCAGCAGTTTTCGTAGGCGTACCGTATATAATTTCGTCGCCATTTTCCTGTGGCTCCAATCTCAAAACCTTCCTGGTTGGTTCCCAATGCACAGTTCCATATCGGTACAACTCCCCAAAGGTCCCAGGACGATAGGTGATATCGTGATTCTCCTTCTTCTTGACAAGGTCACCCAAAGCTGGTCGATCACCCATTGAGTTGTGATACATCTTGTACATGTGACTCTTCTCGAGCATTTCCACTATGAAGGCTTCAGCTTCACTTCTCTTGTCAAGATCAGGCTCGTCAAGGCGTGTGAGGAAATAGTCGGCTTGCTTTTGGCCGTCGAGGTTGGTCTTGAGAGCACCAAGAATACCGTTTTCGATGCCTTCTACCATGAAGACCTTGTTCTCCCAGAATTCACGGCCGTTGAAGCCGGTGGTGACGTCGACAAGGTTGCGGGTGCGGTCACCGATGACCATCTGTGAGACATAGTCTGTCATGAAGTAGATCTGGTTATCATCCTCGGGATTTGCAAGGCCTTCAGCAAGACCGATCTCAGTGATGAGGGGATGCTCGTGAAATCCATCAACATTCGTTCGACCCTTCCACAGCTCTTTGTATCCCTCGTGCCAGTTCTTGATAAACTCGCAGTTCTTGCGAGCAGCGAACATGAAATTGCCAAAGTCGCCCCATTTGGCTCTGATCTGCCCTGTGATGATCCATGCAGCCATTTCGTAAGGCTTATCGGGTGATGCAATGTGATCCCAGAACAGCGTGTCAAGATGGATATGCAACATATTGCTAACATCCATCCAAACTCCTCCATGTTTGTAAATAAGAGGCAGACGAGCAAGGTCGGCTGCATGTTGAGGCGCGTGTTTGCCATCCATGGTTTTATTGACAAAGGTTTCTGGAAACCACTCTTTGCCAACGTAATTGAAAATGTTGTTAGGCGAGCCTTCGACGAAATCTACCAGACGAACAGTCCATGATGGACCGAGGCGTCTGACCCAGTTGACGACTGTACGTTGATGACTGGGGTACATGGCGTAGAAGCCTTTATCCCAGACTGCCCAGACATTCCTCTCTGAGGTGATGGGTTGATATGTTTGGAGCTGAGCGATGATTTCAGATTCGGGGCGGAGATCTAGTAGTGAAGAGTCGATTTCGCGCAGACCTGTAGCGCACTTGGGGATTGTGAAATTGCGCATTGCTGAAGTTGTAGTCGTAGAAGTTGGTAGGACAGTTGATGTTAGGCTCATGTGTGAGGTGTTGAGGAGTTGAGGTGAACGATGGTGAGCTTGGGATGAACGGGGGGTTTGATGCAGCTATTATAATGCTGCAGTGGGTGAATCGAGATGAGTCGACTTCTTTATCGAGGATAGCCTCAATATTTATGACTCTGGAGCTGCAGATGAGTGATTCTGAAGGAGAATCATGATAGGTTGGTAGATCTCTGATTGCCCTTGACGGAGATCTGAACTAACCGGAAACGGGTCATTTCACGATGAATCATCTATACGGAAGACTGTAGGGAGCACTGGCCCAAAACTCATTTCATAGTAGGCCAACCCCCCCACCGTAGGGTGCCCTAGGTTACATTTATATCTATCTAATTTTTTAATTAATTTATTATAGGCTCCTT